>APFE030370070.1:88615-133668 GCA_000404065.3 Pinus taeda
TTAATGAAGAATAAATCAACAACAAATATTATAAAAAGGATGCCAATACCTACATAGATTGAAAAAAAAAAAACAAAAAGCAAAAAAAACCTGGAGGACAAGACAGGGACCCAACTTCT
Organism: Pinus taeda; assembly: GCA_000404065.3. Taxonomy (NCBI): domain Eukaryota; kingdom Viridiplantae; phylum Streptophyta; class Pinopsida; order Pinales; family Pinaceae; genus Pinus; species Pinus taeda. The sequence continues at coordinate 88,735 of APFE030370070.1, forward strand.
ACTAATATTCCAACCATCATCTCTATTCAAATTATTCGGTCTTTTTTCAATTTCTAGGGCCTCCCTCAATTTACGATGATGGAAATGACTAACCTTAGCAACAACTTGGGTCTCCTCAATGCAGATGTGATGCTTAGATTTATTTGCATGCTCCGCCAAAGCAGAGGAGCGAGTCCTGCCATGCTTGATATCAGCAGCATGCTCACGAATCCTTGATATCTATTTTGTTAGGATCTATGTCAATTCCTTTGGACGATCAATATTGTCCTAATACAACCCTATCACTCATCAAGAAGTGCCATTTTTCATGACTCAGTGAGAGATTCTTTTCTTCATGCCTAGAGAGTACTCTAGTAACATTTGTGAGAGCTTCTTGAAAAGTATTGCCATAAGGTGTGAAGTCATCCACGTAGATCTCTACTGTATCATGAACAATATTAGAGAATATACAAAGTATTTCCCTTTGGAATGTGGTTGTGACGTTGGATATGCCAAAGCGAAGAGATATATAAGCAAATGTTCCCCAGGGGCAAGTGAAAAATGGTATTTTCTTAGTCTTCTAGATTTATTTGAATTTAGTTATACCAATCCCATCTAGAAATGACAATAATTTCTTCCCTGCCAAAATATACAAAACTTGATTAATGAATGGTAAGGGGAAGAGATCCTTCCTAGTAGCTTTATTTTACTCTCAGTAGTCCACAAATATTCTCCACTTGCCCATTTTCTTGGGAACAATAACTAAAGGAGACACCAACTCACTGTTAGAAATAGGATAAATGAACCCAATATCCAAGATTTTCTATAGTTATTCTGTGACAATGTCCTTTACTGCAAGGTTCATCCTCCTTTGGGGTTTGTTAATGGGCTTGTGGCCTTCTTTAATATAAATGTGATGGGTGCATATGGATGGATGAATCCCCTTCCTCCCCTTATAATCATAGGAAAAAGCTTCAATTTGCTTTGCCAAAATACTAAACAATTTTTTTATTATTGATTAACAGTAAGAGAGGTGTTGATTTTAGCAGTTTGTAGGGGCATATTTTCATTTTTTGTGTGTTCTCTTTGTCAAATCTAGTTGTTAGTAATTCTATCCACTCATGGTATATTGAACTACTAAGCTTTCTTGTAGGTTGATCGCAATTTAGGCCATTGATTTGCATAACAATGAGGTTTTGATTATGCATAACATTATCAATCAAATCATCTTCATCAACTTGTTTTATACTGAGAGATTTTTCAATGATACAGATAGGACAGGATGAGGAGAGGATGGAATTGTCTTCTTCTTCATCTTCCACCCAAAGAGGAAAATTTTCATCAGCCATAGGTCGAGTAGGAGGATACAATCCAAGTTGCTTTTGGGATCACCTGTTAGTGATAGTCATATTATTAGACATATATTTGGTGTAAGCATATGTTGTAGCTTACCAAGGTTTCCATGAAATCAATAGATATTGATTGAACTTAGCCTTCGATTATAGAACTAGGAAATTTGTGGGATACTCCTAAGAGTCTATGGAAACCATGGCATATTTTATTATATGCTCTAACTTGACTATATATTTATCAACTAGTTGGAGCACAATAGAGGGTTCTCTTTGGGACTCTTAAAGGTTAATCTTGATCATGATGTCACCCATCATGATGTTGATAGAAAATCATAGATCAATTAAGGAGTTTGGAACTGTTATATAATTGATATGCAATTCTACAACTAGGCTACTTGGATCCAAGTATTTACGGACAATCATCCTCACAAGCATTAGATTAGCTAGTTGTCATATAATAATGAATGTAGGGGCACCCATTCTCCATCTTCCAGGAGTTTTGAGGCATATTTCTTTGATAAACTTATTATATATTAGAACATATGTAGTGGCCTATAACAGTGGTATCTTAACACATAAATTCTTCAATTCCCCTAGGGTTTCAGCTTCTCTAGGAGTATATGTCTTTTTAATGGTTAATCTCTTAGGGAAAGGAGGAAATTTCTAAGGTATAAGGTCCTCTTATTTCTTTTCAGAATCTTCTATTGGGGATGGTTGAGGAGGTTCCTGTAGGAACTTCCCTGATCTGAGATTTATCTCTTGAACTTCCAATGAATAATTATGGTAAGTAACCTCACTACTATAAATAGGTTGTGCCTGCTTATTGTTGGGATTTGGGTTAGGTCGGGTAGGAAGCCAAGACTAGTTTATTGGAGCATTATTCTAAGGTAGGCTAGGTTATCAAGGAGGAGGTATTAAAGTTGGTGGTTGAGTCATAGGAGGTCGCCACACTTGAGTATAACTATTCCATTAAGTAGATTGATTATTTAATGGTTGGTAAGGAGGGATAACAAATTGACGTGGTCGTGGTTGAAATTGTGCAAGGTAATTATTGAAATATTGAGGAGGGTTATAACCCATACCTTGTTGATAAGGTCTCAGAGTTTCTTGCCTCTTCTGGTCGATGAAGCACACTAAATCCATGCTCCTTTCATCCCCTTGATAGATAACTTTTAATCCTAGCAAGGAAGGACATGTTTCAGTAGGGTGTTTCTCTTCACAAAGTGTACATATCTCTATGCGATTAAGTAGGAACTAATTTCAAGGTTTCCTTTTGGTGCACTTAGGACAAAAGAGAGCTAATGTAATTTTTGCTTCTTCTTGCTTTTTCTTAGCCTATAATGCATCCATTTTCAAGGCTAGGGAGTGTAATATACCTATCTTCATGTCTTCTATTCCTCTAATCTCATTCTTTGTAGTCACATGAGTAGAAGTAGAAGGAATTACCAAAATTCTGATAGATTTACCTTTATTTTATTAGCTCTCAAATGATTTTTGAAAATATGCTTGAAGGTAGCATAGTCAAACTGGAAAAATTCCCCATTGGCCAAGAGATTCAATGTTTCCATCAAGTCTTCCCTAACTACTCTTAGGAGAAAAATTTTCATGGAGTAATAATCCAAGGTGTAGTTGTGTGCTCTTTTGTAGCTCAATCGAAATCCTTCCTTAAAATATTCCAAGGACTCATTATTGCCTTGGGTCATCCAAAAAATATCTTCACTTGTGTCTTTGTATTGATAATATTCCCTATATTTGTTGTTGAATTCTTTTTTAATCTTCTCCCAAGTGGTAATGTTGTTTATGTTGGCTTGAGGGGGTTTGGATCCATGTTCAGAGTTAGTTGTTCCAACCAAAAAAACCCTACACTGCATGCCCTTTCGGCAACAATCTACATAGCGCAGGCTACAATCTCACCTGAGACAATATTGAGGGATGACAAAACCAAGTTTCTACATCTAGAGGTCTGTGTGATGGGTTTTTGTCACTTCTAGGGCTTTATTCAGACCTTCACAAACCCTAATCCTTAAAATGTGGAAATTATAATAACTTACAGATAATAGATTCTAACTTTGCCCCGATTGTTTCAAAAATTCATAACATCAAGCAAACTAACATATATACCACTTTCACACATCCATTAAGTGTTTCTTATGATAAATGCAGTAAACATAGTGAATGCTTAATAAATGTAGAAGTAACATAAACGCACAAATACACAAATATTGCTCCAAAATAGTCTTTATTATGTTCAGATCTTCTATTACAAACTCTTTCTTCCCTGCACACATAGCTGCAAGGGTCCGTGCACTCAACTGTGGACTTACCAAGGTCTCCGTGCACACAGCTACGGGAGCCTTCCCCTTCACCTAAGTACAGAAAATAGACTTCTCTGAATTAGATCACTTTCCCATTTTATCTTAGATCTATATCCTATGATTCTCTATGACTCCTTTATATAACATCTTCGATTACAATACCATGGTCCACGAACCATGGGCGGGTCATAAAACAACTTAACTTTTAACAAACTAAGGGGCTTTGACCTTCCTAAAGCCCCTTTGACTCCTAATTATCTTCGCGCTCCGCTCTTCAAAACATGGAGACTTTACAAAAATAAAAAAAAAACTATTTGCAAAATTTACTACAGGGGACCATGTCCCAACAGGCCCCCAACACAAATTTGTGACTCATCCTCGAGTCACTCTGCTGATGGCGCCTCGATCTTCGCCTGCAACTCACTAAACTCTATCTTTAACACTTACAGGTTTGTTGTCCCCTACGCAGCGGCCTGATAGACCTCTTCAACCAATTTTTTGTGGTTGGGCCTTCAACTGTAAGGCTCGTGGTTCTCTACGTCTGTTGCATCGCCTTCAACTTGTTCTGTATTGATAGTGTCAGCTGACTTGTCTCATGTGCCCAAGGCTACGTCCTTGAAGATATGATTTCTTCCTTTTGACACATCTCATCGATCTCACTCTAGATGAGCTTGCCCTATCATAATCTAGTGAACCTTTGCACTGGTGCTAGGATTCGCGTTGTAGACCTTATTTCATTAAATTGCCTCTAATTTTCCCAGATATCAGCTTCAATCTTTTGCAAAGTTGGATCCCCCTGTAGCGAGGTCCATAGTTCCATGGCCTATTCAAACAACTAAGTGCAACCCTTGACTGCAACTTCTAAGGTAGCCATCTCTTCTTTAATAGCAGCCTCACGCTGCTCTCTGACTTCTGGAGTAGTTGGTTAGCTGCAACTCAAATCTAACTTTGCCAATTTCCTCCTTCGATTCCTTGATTGTGGCAACTAGTTTCTAAATCTTCTCCACAGGGGTCATTTCTGTTGGAATCCAGATCTCGAGAAGCTCACTACAGGCCTATGCTATTGTTGCTTCTAACTGTTGATTGTGGGCCATCACTTCCTCCCTTCCTTGAGGGCCTGCGCCTTTTCCTCGAACATGTGTTGATTATTGGTTTTTACGTCATTGATGATCAACATGCCACGTTGTTCCTGAAATATGACCTCATCAGGTACCTCTTGATGCAGCTCGTGCAATATCTGGATAGGAAGTGCCATGAGGTTCAGACTCAGATCCTTCATGTGTAGGAGGCAGGCCCGGTATTTTGATGCCTCGACGCGCAAGACCCCTCTGGTAACTACAATGTGCGAAGGTCCGCTATGAGTTCTGCTACTAAGGCCAACCCACTCGCTTGTCTCAGGATTGCTTGATTCAGACTCGCCTGTCCCATGCTTGCTTGAATAATACCTGTTTGGACCTATAATTCCCGTAGGCCCTGTTAAACTTTATCTAGAATATGGTGGTAATGTTCTTCAATGTGCCCCCAAAGGTTTCCTGTGGCGTCGTGGACCACATTTCCAATCTCATCTAGGTCCCCCTCTATGAGGACCAAAGGCGTCACACTCACCGATTTGTCTGACTTCTGCTTCTTGCGCGACCCTATAGAACTCCTCTTCTGCCTCTTTTTGATGATAAAGGGGGACTCCAAGCTCGTGACCCCTTCCTCTTCTCCCTCTATTTATCCCTCGACATTTGTACAATCTGTGCTGACTCATCGAGGTCAATAGTAGATTGCGATATGGTATAGGCCTTTTCCTTTGTTGCTTGTTTCTCCTTGGCAACAACATCTTTCTGTTGTGCATCCTTCTCTTTTGTAGCAACCTTATCTTTCGCGGAAGCCTTCTGTGCTTCCTTTTTCTTCTCCTTTGTTTCTATTGTGGTTGCTATGGGTTTTGCTGCTTCGCCTTCAATAGCCTTACTAGTTCCCGATCCGACATCGGAGGGGGTCATCCAGTCACTTGGCCATTTACTGACAACTCCCAAAATATCATCCTCGGAAACTAAGTATGGAAACTTGTGCCATGTTCCCTTCGCGTATTTATTCACATGGATGTGCATATTATGAAAATCTGACTTGAAATATGCAACATTGTTATACTGCGTGTGCAAACTTGGCAATAATCTTGGTCGTTGGATAATCACCATCCTCAGCTCTAAGTCAAATAAAACCCAAAATATATTTGTCTCCATAATGTGCTTGGGGTCTTTTTTGGCCCACAATGAAGCAAACTTCACGGCCTCAGGTGGATCTAAGTCCTTTTAAGGGAAATGACTTTCTTCGAGCGTCCGACAGGCCACCAACGCGATCAACAACAACAACAACCACGCGCAGTGGAACACTTTGCCCTCATCCTGGGCTTCTCGATAGTCCTCCAAAAATTCATGACATAGGTATTGAGCCTAATTTTATTTGGACTCCTTTGGCACACTGTGCAGCCGAAGAGACTACTGGCATTTTCACTTCATCGATGCGACACTTCCTCATGATTTTTCCAACCAAGATTTGTGCAGTGAACTACACCGCGCCATCTGATATGGAACTTATTGCATAGTCGCATGACTTCTTTGTCAACTTGAAGAAGCTCTTCATTTGATCTGCCAATTTATTCTCCTTCGACATTCCTACGAAAGCCTCTGCACGGTCCACTCCTTGATATGACAAAAAATTTATTATGTGGATTAGCATATCAATGATCGGGATGGGTCCTCCCAACTGGAGGCACACATTGTGCACTAATGTCAAAAGTTGACGCACACAGACTGTGTTTATAGCGTTGCAGCTAAAATGCAGCACCCACAACATGTTTAGTAGCCCTGCGCACCCAACTTCAGCCACCCATTTCATCGGCTCAAGCCGCATGACCTATGATTATTCATAATAAACCTTTTTTAGGTACTTGATCGACTCCAATTGTGGAAAGTTAGTGTGGTCCCCCAGGTCCCAATCCTCCATTTTTAAGTACAGTATCTGGGCCACCTTAAACGACACATTCTCCAGCAACAAAGGTGTGGAGACAATAAAATTCACTAAATCCGGGTCTTTAGGCACTTTAGCTGTGGATTTTCTTGGCTGTATATATGGTGGTAGCTGAGTTATTAGATCAACCTCCTTTGCATCAATCTCCTCAACTCCCCCAGCTAGTTCTTCCCCATCTAATTCTAGGGGTTCCTTCAGTTGCCTGGATCGGTCCATCTTTCCCTTATGCCAGATCTTCATCGGATTTTTGCGCAGCAATTGCCACATTATTGATTGTTGGGGCTTCTTCAACTTCTTATCTCTTGCCGTGGAAGAATATGGGTTAGGCCTTGGTGACCTAGGTGCTGTAGTAGGCAACCTTGTAGATATAGGTTGGGCTAGCTCTGACTCAGGTCGAGTTGCAGTCATTCTCGCAATGAATATTCGTGCTTCAAGTGAGTTAAATTTTTGAATCCCGTCTATGAAATCCACTCTTTAATTCTTTCCAATCATTGGCAGACATACATCACTGCTCTTGACACAAACACAAGTGCAACAAGTCAAGGGAATTTCTCAGGAATCAAAGTGTTCGAATGTGGGGTGGGATGTTGTATTTATAACCCAATTTGAATTCAAAATCATCCATTCATTCCAAATTCCTGTCATTAATGCACATTTGGCGGAAAATTTCCAAAGATATGATCCATAAATGCTCCCCTCGCTCCTTTTAATAGAAAAATCGCCATCCAATCAGCTATAGTGCTTCCAACAATAATTTTTTGTCCAGGCTATGCGGTACCCACCACTTTAGAGCAACTCCTTCATCGTAGCTCTCCTCTGCACCTTCCCTTGATTTGTCGCGCAACCCCTTTGCTTTGCCCAACCCTCCTTCTGGCAATGTAGTTTATAGTCCCACGCTCCCTTGTAACTGCATGGAGTAATAAGACTATACCACATCCATATTGTCATTGCGTAGGGGCTAAATCACCCTTCTACAACTTTAACTGACTCCCATTGACCTTTCTTGGAAACAGTTCCCTGTTCAACTTCGCGAGTTGAACTGCGCCTCCATCCGTAATTTCCTTAATAATATACAGCCCCAACCAATGCATTTGGAACTTCCCCAGAAAATTCATGAACTTATTGTTGTATAGTAATACCAAATCTCCATTCTTAAAGGTGAGCTATTTGATATGGCGATCATGCCATGCCTTTTCACGATCCTTCTGCACCCGATGATGAAAACCTACCAAGAAACAATCTTCCTCCAACTCAACGAGCTGTGCAAGGCGTTCTTCCATGGTATCTCAATCGACCATGTTTGTAACTACAACAATCCACAAACTTGGTACAATGTACTCCATCGACATTACAACTTCTTGTCCATAAACTAGTTTGAACAACGTTTGTCAAGTCAAATTTTTACAGGTAGTTCTATATGCCCATAGAACAGCTGGTACACACACATCCTAATTATTTCGCTTCGTATTGCAAATCTTTGTTAAGGCATTCTCCAGGATTTTGTTAAATGCTTACACTATGCCATTCTCTTGAGGATGATATGATGTACTCTTCTCGTGATACATATGGAATTCTTCGAGAAGAGCAACAATTGTTTCATTTAAGAAGTGTGAACCTCTATCACTCTTCAATATCTTACGGCAGCTAAATCGAGATAAGATATATTCAAAAATGAAATTTTTAGTTGTTACTGCGCTACAATCCTTTACTGAATGCACCTCATCCCACCTGGTTAAATATTTGGTCGTTGTAATGATGTATCTGGCCCCTGTCTTTTTTCCCAGTGGTTGAATTGGCCCCAAGAAGTCTATCGCCCACTTATCAAACACTTGTAATGACACATTGCGGGTTCAAGGGAAATTCATCCCTTTGCAACAGCCTCCCCGTTCTTTGACATGCATCACATGCCCTGCAATAAGCCTTGGAATCCTTATGCATAGTTGGCCACCTATCCTGGTCGTAGAATCCTCTGCGTAGTTGCTCTTCCCGCATAATGTCCATCCGCAACCATCCATGTGCTTTAATGAGGATACTTTTTCGTTCATACTCCCAGACATACCTGTGTAATATTTCATCAAATCCCATTTTATATAAGTGTCCTGCAATAACAGAGAAATTTGCAGCTCGAACCACCAATTCCTTCTTTTGTTGTATCGTAAACCCTTCAGGAGTTGTACATGTAGATAAGAATTGGATTATGTCTACGAAATGGTAATTTGCAATGCGTACAATAAAGAGTTGCACATCAGGTAATCCTTCCTCCATATTTGTAGGTTTTTAACCATTCTCAATCCGCGATAGGTGATCTGGTCCAACATTCAGTTGCCCTGGCTTCACAATTACTTCAAATTCATATTTTTAAAAGAGAAGCAACCATCTACATATTCCCCCCAACACAGGTTTGTTGAACAGGTACTTCAAAGAAGAAGGGTCTGTGTACATCTTGAAGTGCGCACCCAACAAATAGTGCCCGAATTTATGTAGCACATACACCATTGCTAGTCCTTCGCGCTCTGTGTTTGAATAATTCTTTGCTTCCTTCAATAACTTCCTACTTGCAAACGCTATAGGATGATTGATATAATCTTCACTTGGTTGGGTTAACACAACTCCTAGTGCTATGCAGGATGGATCTACATGTATGTTGAACTCCTTCTTCCAGTTGGGGAACATTAAAATGGGCGCGAGGACCATTTTTTCCTTCAAAACATCCAAACTCTTTTGGCAATCATCATCCCAGCAAAACATCACATCCTTTTTCAACAATTTTTCCATGGGTGCATTGATTTTCGCATATGATTTGATGAATTTCCTATAATACTTAGTGTGGCCTAACATCGCATGCAGTTGTTTGACATTCTTTGGAGGCTCCAGATTAATAATCACTGCAATTTTGGCAGGGTCTACCATCAACCCCTGCTTATAGGCTACATGGCCCAACAATATCCCATATGGTATGCATGATATGCATTTATTTAGATTAAGGGATATCTCATACTTTTGACAAGTATCCAACATGAGGCAAAGACTCGCAACATGTCTCTTTACTAATTCTAACACTGTCCAATCATCGAAGTAAACCTCCAAAAACTTTTTAACAAATTCTTTGAAGGTCGCGACTACAACCCTAGATAAAATAGCAGGGGCATTTTTAAGTCTAAAAGGCATAACTGTATACTGAAAACAACCCAATTCATTCATGAAGGTGGTCTTACTTCGATCCTCCGATGCTATCTTGATTTGATGATACCTTAAGAAGCAATCATTAAACGAATAGGCTTCCTAACCTCCAACATTTTCTAGTGCTTTGTCTATGAATGACATAGGAAATGGATGATGGACACAAGTGTCATTAAACTTCCTTAAGTCTACGCGTATCTGAATCTCACCCTTCGACTTATTTTCCTAAACAGCCATAGGACTAACCCAGTCTGATTCCTCGACAACTCAATAATCCCGGCTGCTAGCATCTTATCCAATTCGTCACGCACTTTTTCCTTATACTTAGGATTCAACAGATAGGGGAACTAATTCACTAGCTTCACATCTAGATTCAGAGTGATCTTCATGACACTTAGATCCCCAATTATCCCTTTCAGATAAGAAAACTTGGTGGGATACAAGTCTTGATACTCCCGCAATAACTTCTCGACTTTGTCCACTGTGTGTTCATCTGAATATTCACCTATAATTGCGAACTTCAACTGTGTTTCTGATCCAGTATTCACCTTCTTGGTCTTCAAGGGCTATGAGATATCAAGGAATTCCGCTTTAGGCCATGCGACTTCACGTTGTCCTTCTGACTGAGGAATGTTGATGTTCCTAGGATCTTCTTCGCCTTCCTTAGTAGTCACATTATAGCATTTGAGCGCATGGAACAGCTACGTACTCCAATGTGGTTGTAACCATGTAGCAAGTTCTTCAAGAATTCTAAATATTGCAACTTTGATCTCTTGTAACCCTTCATCAATACATTCAAATCCATCTTCAAAGTCGTACATTAGTAGAAAAAAATCTTTCAGAACATCCCATTATGTGGTTCTGTGTCGCAACTCCGTTTCTAGATACCAATTCATTGGGATCGTATCCAAAGTATGGCAGAATATATGAACCCATTCTAGTTGCGGTTCTTCTCCCCATGATTTCGTCCATCAAGCCAGATGCTCACACGGATCATCCTTCCCTATATATTTCTCCATAATGCAGGTATTGGCATACCCAAATCAAAACTTCATCATCTGTGGATATTCCTTCCAATCTACAAAGTTGTTCTTATTCATACCCCACCATTTGGCAGACATAGCTCTTAGTGCGATGTCTAATGCCTGGAACTGATGTTCCTCAGTACATCCCTTTCAAATTTATCCAAAAATAAATTGACATCTTCTAAACCATCATAATACGGTAAGTTGCGTACCTTAGTGGATATACATTAGAGTGACTTTGTAAGCTTGTTGCATCGCAGTGACGATACCTCATTCAACTTGTTTTGCCAGTGTTCGAGCTCCTCATGTGAATCAGAATTTCAAGAGTTTTTCTTCTCTCACATAAATTTCCCATCCGTCGTAGGGTTGATCCATTCTTCATCTTGCGCAACAAGTTTATAGATTTTCTCAATATCATCTTCCTCATCATAATCGTAGACTGGTTCGGTATATCGTGCACCCTCGAATGGGTCCAATGGAACAATAACCCTTAGTTCTTTCTTTTCGAATGTCATACTATGCTTCTTAAGGTTGATAACTATGTTCATATCAAATGCCCAATCAATCCCAACCAACGCCAAGTATGGGTTACTGTCATCCACTATTTCGATCACTTCAAACCAGCTATGGCACACGCCCCTTCAATATCCACAATCACCTCATGTAGGCGCCCCATAGGAATAATCTTTTGTTGATTCACCATTCTCAGCTAGATCAGGGACCACGGTAGTGTTGGTCTTCCCATCCTTTCCCAAGTTTTCTTTGGCAGACCATTTGCATCAGAACCCAAATTAAGAAATACCTGGTCCATTTCGAATTCTCCAATTTGGGTAGTCAATCTCATTTTGTGACCAGTCCTTTTCTTACCTTTGTCCACCTTATGTACTACGTGCTACCCCTACAGTGGCTTACTCTTGCCAGTGTAGTTATCTATCAATTATTGCAGTCCTTATACTGCTTTTTGGTCCCTCGGGAGCTTCATGTAGGTCTGTACGAAAGATGCCAGCAATGATGGATCTATTTCTGGCACAATACTGACTCCTTTAGGTTTCTCTGTGTGCGTATTTTTAGATCTTCATGTAGAAGCTCCTGCATCCGTGAAGCTCCTTTTTTCCTCCATAAATGTTTCGTTTAATTTATTCACATCGAATCGAACTCGTATGTCAGCAACATTGCGAACTCATACATTCTCCTCTGGTTGTTTCCCTTTATCCTCCCCGGTAGCCATGTCGCTTTGTGTGACGATATTAACACTAGGGCCCTCTTCACACGATCCTGAGCTCATCATTTGGATGTTCTGGGTAGGCTGCTGAGTCTGGGTTTTCTTTCCTTGCATCTTCGTGATGAGCATGGGAAAATCTCTTATGACATGATCAAAATGTCGACAATATTGACATGAGGGGTGCGTTGGATTCTGACAATCTCGTGCGAAGTGACATGTTTCTCCACAATTGTAACAAATGATTTGGCCATGAACTCTTCCATCTCCTCCTCCTCATCCTCTTCCTCGTCCCTGAAATCCACCAAGCGCTGCAATTGCACCTTGATCCTGAGGATGAGCCTCCATCTGTACTCTATATGTTGGTGTTCTATCCAAATTCGTAACTTCAACAATTGCACTCATCATTACCCACATACTTACAGAAATTACAGAACAACTGTTGGGGAGTCTTCACAAACTTATGCAACAAATGACAATTGTCCATCATGTGTTTTCCTGTAATCTGATAGATAGTGCACCATGGTACTACTCCTGTAGTTAGCCCAATGGTGTTTTATGGCTTCAAAGGAACAAGAACCCCCCACCCCCCCCCCCCAACTAGATAATTTTGGTACTTCGGGCAATGATCCTTATCATGACCATGGCCCTTACATTTCAAACACCATACTTCCACGCGGGCCTCATTCTAGACTTTTTTTTCCTTTTTGAGGCTCTGCAACTCCATATGCAGGCTAGCCAACTGCGACTGAATCTGCTACTTTCCTAGATTCATATCTTGAATAGGTGAGGCTTCCAATTTCATAGCAATCTCTAGCGCCTCAGCCTGTGTTCCAATACTTTGTTGCAACATTGGCAATCTCAAATGGGGTAGTAGCGAAGCAATATACCAGTCCTTGTGTTGGTCATTCATGATCTGCATATTAGCATGTTGGAGTAGACATTTCAACCTTTGATCAAAGTCCCACGTGGATTCATTCACCTTCTGTTGGATCTCTTTGACCTCTGTTACTAACTGGGCTTCTGACTTAGGCTTCTTGAATTCATTATTTAGTGGCCTTTGTTTCTTTCAGCATCACATTTGGATGAGTCAAACAATACTTAATATACCAACTCAATGCCATATCTTGCAATGCTGTGACCAACTGTGCTTTCTTCAGGTCATCATCTATAATTTGTTGTGACTTTGACACAACAACTGCTACAGACCAAAACTATTCAGCGTATTATGTCCCAAACCCTTGAATATGGACACTCAAAGACCTTCATCAAGTCTTCAATTCCATCCATTGTATAATGAAATGGGGAGTCACCTCCTTCTCAACTATTTTCAAATGCTCTATCATGTTCTTCCAGACAAGTCTTAGAGTTCCCTGTTGTAAAAGACAATGTTTCACAATAAAATTATTGCTACTTAAAGGCTCAAAAGTGGGGGATTTTGGTAAAAAAAATGCATAACTTATCTTTGCATTTACGAGTCATGCATGGTTATTTCTCTCTCTCTTTTTTTCTAAAATAAATTTTGTTGTTGTTGTTGTCTGTGAAAGAGAAGAAAAACAATTTCAGCTTTGACACCTCCTATGCAATGAAGCCAAAAAATAATGGGCCTTTGTATTTGAGCAACAACATTTCATCCCTAAGGGTATCACCTTTAATATTTCAACCTAGGGTTCGTATTTTTTTTCCTTTCTATTGATGCACACTAATATATGAAATCTTGACTTCTTGATCAAGTGAACAAAGTGGTAATGTTAATCAACTGTCACTTTATCAGGTTTAGTTTGGAAGGAGATGAATATTAAAACATCTAAGTGCATAAATGGAAGTTGTGAGAAATAAAGGAAAATGAAACTACATAAATAAAAGTGTTTTAAAGTAAAGCTACAATAATTTAGACGACACTTCTGGAATTCAAGAAACTACACTATGTTGTAAGGAAGACATTGCCACTCTAATGTTTTAGAATAAAGTAAAGAAATCCAATAAGAAAAACTAAAATAAGACAATCTTGTAGCTATAAAAACTTCTTTCTTAGTCCCCCCTCATTTACTTAATCATCCTAAATTGTCCAACTGAAATGTTGTGCAATTAACCAACATGAAATCATAGAGATCCAAGCAAAATATTGCTCTCATGTATATTCTATAGGAAACCCTCTCTATAGGAATTCATATAATTCTACAGGAAACCCTATAGATGATATAAATGCAGCAAATAAGTGAAGTTAAGGTGAAACCAAACATGTGATACTAACAATAGCTTATGGGAACCAAGATCTACACTCAACAAATAAAAAATGTGATCTATAAGAACATGAAATTATGTCAATATCACTACATGGAAAACAAAAATTATAACAACTTGAAGAAACATATGGAGATAAGGTACAAAAGCTACAATAAGGGTACCCGAGTGCTTGTGTGGGGGTCCTTCCCAAGTTTCTTAGGAACCTCAAGAAAAATCAACTTAGGATATTTACAAAAAGGTTTATCCTTTCATTAATAACAAATTGTCAATATAGAAAATGAAAATATAGAAGTTGGAAAGTATGAAAAGTAACAATATAGTTTTCTCGAGACCTTAGTAGTCTTTATATTGGCTCGAGATCCCTTGTTTATACAAAATGTGAGGGAGAAACCTTATCAATAGGAGGGCTACATTTCCCTCCAAATCCCTAAAATTATGGTGATTGTCCCCCTAAGGCTTGATGTGAAACGACCTTGCCTTTAACTATGGATAACCTTGATTTGCTGGTCATCATGTAGGTAGTCATTGACAACTGAGGGGACAGAGCCCCTATATTCCTGGTAATTTGCTAGAGGAACTCGTTGATCTTCAAAAACTTGTCCACACTAGGATGCTAAGGCTGCCAAGGTAACAAAAGTGATCAATATGGCTAAATCTTTTAGGCACACATTTCAAAATAAGGAATGGCATGTAAATTAATAAAATGCATAATAATAAAGGTTAAAAGTACTACTATGTGAAATAGTTTATATATGGGCCTCTAAATGTACAATTCAAGGGCTCTTCTTCTAGCTTCATGAAGGCACATGATTCACAAATTGTAGATTGATGGGGAGTTGTTTATCGATACCTAAAACAATTTTCTCACAAATAATGAACATTAGCTTTTATGGTTTTACTCTATAATTGTTTTCACCTAGCTAGGAGAGTAGTAGGCCACCTAATCCATTTGGAATGATTGATGGATATCTAGATGGCTCATTTTGCATTGACAATTGCCCTTGCATAGTTCTATCATAACACACTTACCTAAGAGGTTTTTATCCTAATCAACATGATGACTAAGCTAATGGGTACGTACAATGGGGTTGTTGGTTGCTTAATTAAGAGAGATATCTAACTAAGAGGTTAATTGTTGAGAACGTAGAGGACAACACTTATCCAAAAGAGCATGGGACCATGTGACATATGTCTTGGAGGTTGAATAATTGAATTGAGGATGATTAGTTTAAAATCATACATCATGGAGGTTGTTTTTGGACTTAAACATGTTTGTTGAACAGAATCATTGGGACTAGTAACTACATTAACATGCATCTTGAGGAGCATTGGACATAGGATGACATGTGGCATATAATTACAAGAAGAGCACCTTGCATAAGGATACTTTGATAATGAACCACCATGGAAGATGGAGCGTTAGGATAACTACTCATTAGATATTGCAACATATTGGCGCAGGGGAATTGAGCCCAAGGAGGAACATTTTTAGAGGGCGCAACACCTAGAGATTGGGTAAAATCCTAGTATGACATGTGTCATCCTTGTAATGTAGAGCATTACACATGCGATTGTCTTGTTGAATTTAGTCCAACATAAGTTTTGTGGACCTAATCCATGTTTTATGTCATCCTCCCTCATTATATATAAAGGGAGGAGACAACCTTTTTCTATAACTCATTATTAATTTACTCATGGTTCTATTTCTATAATATTCTTGGAAAAGTCTTGTATAAAATAAGACCTAGTGTTTATGGTGTAATTCTTAGAGGAGATGTGGAGATGCATATTATCACTTGAAGGTGTTGTTGAAGTCCTTGCTTGTGTGATGAAAGAGAATTCTATGACTCATGCTTACCTCAAAGAAGAACATGGGTACTAGGGGAGTTGACTAACTATGTTGCAAACCTTTCTTGTTGTTATTACTCATTCTTTGTATAGTCATGGAGAAGCCTTCAATCTTGCGTTGATTTAAGATATACAACACCAGGGTTTGTGATAAAAACTAAAGGGGAGACTTGATGAAATAATACTAGTGCTTGAGATGATCTCAGAACTTTGTAATTGTATTATGCATGGAGTCTAGAGAAGTAGCATGGGGCAATATATCAGTAAAGTAGTATTGAGCTTTCTATGATTTTTAGCTTAGAATAATGCTCATTGATACTCCATTAGTTATATTGTTTAAAGGTATTATAACTTGTGTTGATGTAAGAGATTAATACCTAGGTATAATGGTACTTAAACCCTTAGAAGGACAAGGATCTTTGAAGACTAGTGCTAGGGATGTCTTCGAAGGATTTTACAAGTGTGATGCAAGGAAGCCTAAGGTTTGTGTGATATGAACTCTACATCAAGACAAGAGCACTAGAATAAAGTAAGAAGATTAAGGATGGGCTTATTGATATTGATGTTAGCTTCTTAGTGAGTCCTTAGCCACGTTAGGAGTACTCCTTACTTTGGTAAGTGCCAATGTCTTAGGCTTATTATCCTAGCGTTGGACTTAACCCTAATATTTGGGGCAAGACATGACATTTTAAAGTAAATTTAAGTTTTAAGATGGAGTTTTAGATTGTATAAAGTAAACTCAAGAATTTTAGATCATATTAGGCAATATTTCATGGTGTAGTTAGATAATCTAGGAAAAGTCTTCAGAGGAAGGAAACAAAATAAGCACACATTACAAATTATTTAAGGTGTTGTATCCCTGAGTGTTTATGTAATTCTTAGTGGAAGACTTATGTAACATGGATTTATGTTTTATTTTGATTCCTTGTTGGGCCATGTTTTCTAATTAGAGTTTTTAATTGACGGTGGATGCCCCAACTAGGGTTTGGATGCGTTTGGATCATACTAGCTTGTGATAAGCTTGAAGTTTAGCACCCCTTCTAACAATCCAGGTGCTACTAATTGATTAGCATACCCATGTAATAAATTTAGTTTATATGATATATGTATGTATGTATGTATGTATGTATGTATGTATGTATGTATATCTATATATATATATATATATATATATATATATTATATATATATACACAAATTTTCCATTTCCTTACCAATAGTGTAATCTAATTCAAAATTTGCATCTACAGTTTTAGTCGTTCAATTTATGAATTCAACACTTTTTTTGAGAGTTATAATTAATTTAGATAGTCTAAATCTCGTGGTTAGTAAAATACCTTCAACAATATTTAATTAATAGATCAACCTTGTAGTAGTCTAGATTGCTTGAATTGCTCAAGTATTGCCTAGATTGAGATTTTTCTAACAACCACAACATGGCCAAATTTCTTGATTACTAGTATTAAGGTACTCAAATATCACAATCAACATGGTCAAGGTACTTAGAGAAATCCATTCATACCCTCATGTTTAGTGTCATCCCTAAAATTATCCAACTTCTAACACTCTCTCAATGTCCCCCCTTTATGCCTCCTCTCACACCACCTTCCTAATCTGACAAGAAGAGTCCTAGGAAGGTCCAAATACAATAAAATATTTCTTCCACTTGCCCACATTAATAGCCTAATATGAAAGTAAATCAATTAAACTAATTTAGCTTTAGGTGGTTTATACATTCCAAGTCCTACTAAATGCAATTAAATCCTAGATGGAATCAAATTTCCTCTTTCAGTAAAACATAATAAATTTTGAAATGAAATATAATAAATTCAAATGATAAATCACAATCATATAATCTTAGCTATTAACACACTTACATAAAACATTAATGATAATAAATCTAAATGAAGTTTAAATATTAATCATGTCATCTTACATTTTACTAACCCATCCTGCATCAACAATTAACAATATTATTATAATAGTTAATATATTTCAAAATGACATTAGTGTATTCATGTATGTGTAGTTGGCACATACAAAAGTTGTGCATGTATTAAAGATAATAATCATCACATCTAATGCATAGTTCTTATGTGTTGTCATCCATGAATGCAAGATCGTAATTATTTAAACATACCATCTAACAATCTTACTAACTAGGTCACAATAATCCAATATTAACTAAACATTACACCAAGATCAATGTAAATTAATTAATAAATAATTTGAAAGACACACATAGACTAATTAAGGAACTAAGTTTGTATTTACAATTCCCAACAACATTCTTAACTACTCTGAATCACACTTCCTATTTGACCTACTTCCATCTTCCACATCCTATCATTTTCTCTAATAGAATATGTTGGAGCATCAACTACACTACATTGACTTACTCCGAAATAGAAACAATAAGTGGAAGTGTCAACTATATTGAACAAGTTTACCTAACAGGCAATTTGGAATTACCATAATATGTCTAGATGCTCTTGGCTTAACACAACCCTCCCACAAGTTCTAGTTTAAGAAGATAAATGGTGGAGAATACCTCCACTCCTCCTAACAAAAGCATGGTCAACACCCTATCAATGCCATATTGATTTGTTATTATGGTTATTATATCTATGTCTTCAGTTTTGGATGTCGCACTCCTTGTAAATCCTACACTTGCCCACATATCATAACAATGTATTGAACAAATAATTAAATAATAAATCAATGCTTCATAAAATACCATTTCCATTTTGAGTCCACTATGTCTACACCACTTTAATATAACATTTATTTGACTATCACTTAGCCTATTCAATTTATCTCCTAGTTTACTAAAACATCATATCATACATGAACATATAACTACATATATATGATTGTCATGTTACTCATTGACAAACAATGCAAACATGTGAGTCTATTTATCATGTGCATGATACTTATTAATTCATTTCGAACATATACTTTAAATTCGTATCCACATACCACAATTAATATCCATATAATTTAAATTTGCATGTTCGAAAAGACTCATATATTTCTGTCATTTTAATCGACTTGTACAAATAACAACTAAATAAATACAAAATAGGTTATAATGTAGTTTAGTTATCGAAGTCAAAATAGGGTGTTACATGAAGGGCATTTTTTGCTAGATTGTGATAAGATGATTGGTATGTACCTATAACTTCATTTCTTATATATTTGAAGAGTACTTTGTTGTCCAAACTTCATGTATTTGTAGCTCTAATTTTTTCACTTATATTCTTATGGTAATTGAGTAGTTTTTTGTTTTAATTATGTATGTTGATTTATCATAATATGAAGTAGATTTCGTAAAGTGATCTGACAAGTAAATAGAAGATCAGAGGGAAGATTTGTGGTTTTAATGGATCTATTCTTCATAAGTATTTTTAATATCTATTATGTGTTAGTCAGTTGGGTTTTATCTTGGGTGGTTGGGAGGAATAAATGAGATCCTCTTTGTCACATTCAATTCCCACAAGTGACATAATGAGCTTTGATGTAATGACTTCAAGCTTTGTTTTTGAGAAATGAATAGTCCCTTGAGGATGGGAACATGTATATTCCTCATATGGAAGATTAAAGTATTTTCCATGTGAAAAAAACTAAAAACTATCTATTATGCGTTAGGGATTGTGCCCTCAAGGCTAGAAACCTAGCTCCCTTAAGAAGCATTGTTTAGGTGTTTATGATCTTAAATTGTCTACTAATTTTGATTGAATAGAAGAAAAATATATGTTTTTGTGATAAATATATTAAATTCAACCATAAGACTAGAAGTTCATAGGAAATATATCTAGGGAACCCTACGTATTAATGCAAAATTTCCAAATTCACATTAAGAAAGGGTCCCTCTTGTTGACATACGTCAATGTTTTAATTTTTTTTTCTAACCATAGTGAGACATCTTCCCATTCCCTTGACAAGAAAGTAAAAAATGTATATAATCAATATTAAAACTTAGTAGGTGGGACCCTACCTTAAGAAAATTCTCTGCCAACAATAGAAACATATGACAAGTGCACATGGAAAAACTCATGGTCAAAAAGTACTTGCTATGATTTTATTAATATGGAGGTGATATCGACCCTCACTCATGTGGTGCTAATTTCACATGTATGCAAATTCAAAATGTGCAAAGAGTTTTAGTTTTAATTTCCTAGCTTATATGCTTTATGATAAGAAATGATTCTAACAAGAAGCAAATGACATGTATTCATATGACTAGAAGCATGTTGTAATAGTTGAGGTACTCACACCTTATAATTCTACATACAAAATCATATCATAATATCTTATATGATATATGTTCTACAACCTTATAATTCTACATACAAAATCATATCATAATATCTTATATGATATATGTTCTACAATTGACCTGGTGGTTGAGATTGGCGTGATGGTTGATATATGTTATATGGATGGGTCTATGAGTATGATTAGGGTTGTATAGAAGATATAAGGTATGGTTTTAAATCAAATAGATCGTGTCTTGTTGTAACTTACAATTTGTTCTCCTTGTGCTAAGATTAGATGTTAAAGTTGGTATAGTATGTTCAAATGTGTCATATTTGAAACAATTTATGTGATGGAACGAATAAAGAAGGGTCACAACATACCAAGGTTATTTCTTTTAATGTGAAATCATTTCATAAATTTATACATGGAAATGTGTGTGTGAACATATTTAAGGTTACAACTATGATTTCGGTCTAGCTACAGATATTAAATAAAGCCGCAGTCATTAAGCAAGATTCGGGATGTTAGGCGGGTTAATAGACGGACCGAAGGGATGGAGGATGTTGGGCGGATTAATAAGAAGGACGGAGGGTACAAAGGAACAAAGGAAAAGATTTGAGTCAAATGTGATGTGCTGAAGTCTTCATCTAGAAAATTAAACCAAAGGTTCTTGGAGGGCTGAGGGATGTTTGGTTGGTTGGAAGGTGGGGTGATGGGGCCCCATCAAGGCTCAAGGTTGGCCGAATTTCAGACTCTACCTGGCCGGGTGATCGAGATTCGTGGATGACCCTAATCTCAAACCGCAGTACTCTGGAGTTTGGTATAATGTCGTATATCTTGGTGATCACATAGGTCATTAATGTACAATATCAAATTGGTTGTGACATGAACTTTTTCTGTTGACTTGGAAATCATTCAGATACACGTCTCTAATGGGATTGAGCCTTCTCACCTTGTCATTTGTCAACTAAATTAATAAGAATGACACCTTGTCACTGCAAGTGCTGCATGTTTTTAATACAATACTTCTCACCCAACTATATTATTTAAGTGTATATCCAACCTCCTCCATTTGACGACATAATGAATCATTTATTTAAATACCATTTAAAAGTTATGCAAACTCACTCATATTTTGTGTGTTAACTCCTCCGACGTGGTGTCACTCCATTTGTGGGTGTTGGAGGTGGACCTTGACATGGAAATTTATGGGTTATAAGTGTCCCTTCCCTAATTGTGACTCATTACTTTGACTCAACATTTCTTGCAGTGATATTAATTCTGTCATTTACTATCTTCCATGTCTCTAACCTCGATCTTTGCACACCAACTTTCACTCATCTACAGGTATTCATCCTGTTTTTTATCCTTCGTTTCAATTATTCCTTTGAAAATATTTGCAGCTCTGTTGGATATCGAGGAGAACAAGGAATGGGTTTGCACTGTAACTATTCTCTCAGCGCGCTAATTCGATAGGTATATCAACAACGAGTAGTTATTCTAGTTATTAATAAATTATTATTTACATTGAGTCTTTTTTCCCTGTACCGACTCTCCCCTGCATTTATTTACTTGCTGTTTGAGTATATCACAAAATTTCTCTGTGATCATTCTTCCTTCTTGTTATTCAAACACTCATGAATTTATTGATCTCATTTTCTTAGTCTATGTGTAACCACCCTCCATGCATGTCTGTAAAAAACAAAAAAACAAAAGATTCATTTGCATGCCAAATAAAAGAGGTTACTTATGTAGTTTCAAGATATTTTTATTTTCCCTATGTTCTGTATATTTAATATTTTTTGTGTAGTCAGTGTGATCCTTATAGGCTAAAGCCTCATGCACAAAATCACTCGGCGTCTTCTTGCTCAGACAAAAAAAAATTACTTTCATTTTAGCTAGGTTTCAAGCCCTGGTCTTTTTTTTCTCTCAGTTCTTCAATTGGACGAGTTACCTTCCTTCTTTTTCACATAAGTTTTGTGATACGCTCTCATTTACTTTTCAAAGCCTTTTTAAACAAGGGAGCCACTGCCTTGGCGGGTCCCTGCCGGGGTCTGTCACAACAACAATACAAAATTGTAATTAACAAGTGTACGTTGGTTGACATCTATTCTATTTCATTAATCATTCATCATTCCTTTGGATCTATCGTAGAAATTAATTGCAGTTAATTAGATTGAAAAATAAATTTTGCCCTTCTAACGATTGAAATATGAAAAGGATATAGAGGTGTATATTAGTTTTGAAGATATTTAATAAGTTTTTAAATTCATCCAAATATATTAGGGTTGACACTGTTTTGTAAGTTTGACAAATTGACCTGAAAGATACATAAATTTTATCAAGTTGAGAACCACCTTGAAATATTATATTTTGGTACTAAAGATACAGCAATTTCAATTAAAAAACCCGACTGAAACATGTATACTCACAAATTTCTGCTATATATTCACAAATATATCCTTCTTATACAGGTCCATGTCTTCTATTTATACGCTACAACTACAATCTAAGCATTGGATCAACGTTAAAGATCCAATCTTTAGCCACTCATGAACCTAAATTCATTACAGTAATATTCACCTGATATTAAACATCATGGCTCGTATGTTGAACACCTTATGTATAAGAAAAGGCTCTTATTCTAGGATTTCCCCTTATGTACAGTATGGACATATGAGACGCAATTGCTACTTTGCTACTTTTCTCTTTTGTATATATATTTCTATATATTTTGCTCCACTGGACTGTTATTTTTCAGACACGCCACCAAAATTTTAGAAGTAGAAATTTGTAATGAAACTGCCTGTCATATTGCACGTATATTTTTGTATCTTTTTATACTACAAGGCTTCCCAAAATTTAAACAAAGGGGAATAAATCAGATCGGAATGCGAGGGGTTCGATTCCGGGGGCGATATAAGCCGCATATGGTGAGAATCCTTCTACAGGCAATCCGGATGTGGGGATAAGCCCTTCTGAAGTACAGCGTCGTTTTCTCCACTGCCATCTGCAACGTTTCCACTAAAACGCTCAGCTGCCTGCAAGGAGGGAAATACACCGCCAAGGGTGTAAACGACCAGCAGAGAACGAATGGCACCATCGGCAACATCTCTTTGATCTGATTTCTTTGTTATCTTGCCTTTCTGATCTTCACCTTTCTTTTTAAACGAATGGATCTCCTTCTGATCTGAGTTTAGTGTTTCACTTGTTAATAAACGAATGGATCTCGTGCCTGCTGAATTGAGAATTCAGTTTCGTGCCACCTGAATTGAGTGTTCTGTTCACAACTGGTTGGTAATGTTAAAAAAATAATCGGTCCATAGAGTAGGAACGGTGGTTGATTTGGCTAT
Organism: Pinus taeda; assembly: GCA_000404065.3. Taxonomy (NCBI): domain Eukaryota; kingdom Viridiplantae; phylum Streptophyta; class Pinopsida; order Pinales; family Pinaceae; genus Pinus; species Pinus taeda. The sequence continues at coordinate 112,531 of APFE030370070.1, forward strand.
CGATACCCAAGCAACAGAGAAATTGACAATAATTTATTGTTTTTAGAGGTCTTTTGTAACTTGGTATAGGAAGGAGAAATTGAAAATAATTTATTGTTTTTAGAGGTCTTCTGTAACTTGGTATAGGAAGGAGCTGTTGGGTATACATTATGTCTGCTTTGGTAGAACTGAGCAAGATAGATGAATTAAGTGTTTTGTTCACAACTGGTTAATAATATTAAAAACAATAAACTGTAATATAATGCCTGGCCAATATACAACAAAAATGTATATACATTTTACATGGTTTGATGGATCCTAAATCCTGAGTATATGAAGGAAGAATTGAACCCTCAAATCTTTTAAGAGAAAATGTGTTTTAAAGAGAAGAGAAGAACTAGATCAATTAAATTAAACCTCAAAACTAGATTAATTAGTTATTTATTTAGATTAAAAATAAAAATAAAAATGATTTTAAAATGGAAAACAGTAAATTATATTAAAACAAGTGTTTGCAATTTGGAAAATTTCAAAGCATTAACCATATATCTATATTATAGAGATAAAAAAATTTCAATTAAATTTGATAATATCAGTTAATGTAGTGTCGATGCAAACTTGCAAATGATATCATTCGCTTATTAGTAGTTTCATGAAGGAAAATCTTTCTAATTTCTAATTGTTTTTCTAAAATACAATTAGTATTGACGTTTGTGTAAGTTCTAATCTATGTATGAATTATATGTACAGAGAATATAAGAAGTGGGGTGGCCGCAAGGGAATATTAAAATAATAGACAAAGCGGCGTGGCGGTAAGTGAATATAAAAATAATAGAAGCCGTGTGGCACTGCCTAAACATTAAGCAGACATCAAATTTTACCTGTAGTTTTGGAGTATTTTTCATCTGCATTGAGCATCCATTAAAGTCACAGATTGATCCCAAGGCATGACAACAGCGAAATACATGAGCAATGTGTTGTGAAGCTCCCAGGTGGAGCCTCAACCACTGCATGGCACTGTTGTTGGCAGTCTCTGAGCAATGCCACTCAGAGAAAAACGACAGAATCACATCCTAGGAATAGACGGAAAAGAAGCAGAAAATCAGAATGCGGTAAAGGATGTAGCTAATAGCACAGGATGGGGTTCCTTCTCCCGAAGGAGATGCGTCAAAGAAAAGGAAATAGCAGAGGACGAAATCTGATCAGGGGTTGCAGTCAATGATTCGACTAGACTCCAAACTACCCAATTTTTTGGAGCCAAGAATAAGAAATATGGATTTGTAATGTGTTGATCTGTGAAGAAGCCAAAGTCCTCCCTGAAAAAGTGATCAATATATCAGAATCAAATGTCTCGGTTTTTCAGAAGACTTTGAAGAAAATTCAGACAGTGAATCTTACACGACTCTTTTGCTAAGAAATCCTCCATACTCATTCTCCAGAGCTTTCTCTAGAGCTTGTGGTTGAACAGTGTAATAAAAGGCTCTATACCTGCATCAAAACTCAGATCAATGTATAAAGTAGGAGACATATGTGATGGGAAGAATCAACACAGGAAAGCCAGTGCGGTTTTTTGTATGTGATTTTATGGCAAGCAAGGGTATTATAAGCATAATTCCCTTTCAAATAGCATTCATAATTTCCTTTCAAATAGAAGACTTGAGGAAAAGATTAATCATCCCAGAGTATCTGAGAGTGCCATGGTGGAAGCTGTGAGAAACAAAGAATTTGCTTACGATGAAGGTGGACATCGCTGGGACGGCACCAACACTGCGCCGAAAGCTGCCATTATTGTCTTTGTTAATTTGAAGAGCGGAGGATGTCGAGGCCTCGCGTTTAAGGATCGGCTTCAGGAGCTTATCAGCGAAGAGCAGGCTAGCCCCTTCATTCCTTATTTTTATCTCTGAATAAAAATATATGTTAGAAGGAAGTTAAGGAATAAAAACTACAAATGCAATGGACAAGTAAGGAAGGCTCGAGCCAAAAGCCTGGAACAAACTACATTAGTTTAGGTTTGAACTAACCCTGGAATCATTCATGCCAACTTTTTAAATTCTTTCTCTCTAATAATATATATATATATATATATATATATATATTGGGAGTAAACCATATATAGCTTTGCATACTGCCATTGCTTTGTTCCGAATCTTCTCCGTAGATATCTTGATTCTGTCGTTTAAATTCTTCAACCAAATTCTTCAACGCAACTGCCAAGCTGCAATCAGAATCTGGCCTCTGTAATGATAAATCAGCTTTGCATACCGCCATTGCTTTGTTCTGAATCTTCTCCGTAGATATCTTGATTTTGTCGTCCAAATTTTTCAACCAAATTCTTCAACGCAACGGCCAGAATCTAGCCTCTGTAATGATAAATCAAAAACAGAATTAAGCACTTCACTTGAAGATGAAAATCTGAGATGAATCAACACAACACGCTCATTTTTTAGCTAAAAAGATCAAAATCCTTTCAATCAATAAACCAGAAGACACTGACCGACACTTGCATCTGTGTTTTCAACCAAATTCTTCAACGCAACTGCCAGAATTTGGCCTCTGTAATGATAAATCAAAAACAGAATTCTGGCCTCTGTAATGATAAATCAAAAACAAAATTAAGCACTTCACTTGAAGATGAAAATCTGAGATGAATCAACACAACACGCTCATTTTTAGCTAAAAAGATCAAAATCCTTTCAATCAATAAACCAGAAGACATTGACCGACACTTGCATCTGTGGAATTGGAAATTGAATCCAGCGTAACTGCGAGAGGGAAAATTGAATGGCGCTGAGCATGAAAGAGAATGATTCTATTTGCAGTGAAAAGCCCATTGCAGAGCGTTGTAGTTGTTCTTGGTGTCATTCATGGCCACCATTATGGTCCTGCTTCCAATCTTCTACTCGTCCATGGACCTCGCTTGGTATCGCCGATTATACCCACAAAATATTAACGATAGTCGTTTGGCAGGTGTAAACTATGGTGGTTTGGATGGTGGCAGGTGTAAACAATGGGGCAGCTGTAAACGAGGGAGGTAATCCATGCAACATTTGAACCACCATATGCAAACATCTGTCATGCATGCAGGACACTCAGAACACGTACCAAAAGCTTAAGCTAAAATGCAACATACACTTAATGGATTAATAACATGAAAGAACAATATTACTTGATCTCTTTCAATCATATACAAAAAAAATTATGCTCTTCTAATATATAGTCCCCTAAGTGGTTGCATGGAAATCCAACCAATTTTTTTAATGCTCACATCCACTTAATGTTAAATAATAAATATAAAATTTTTCCTTTCACATAAGTTATTTTTATATAAACTTTGTTATAATGGAACATGAAATTTTAATATATTAATATACGTTTAAAAATAAAAAATTTGGAAATATATCATTATAATTTTTTAATTAATATACGTTTAAAAAATAAAAAAAATGTGGAGAATTATCATTATAATTTTTTTAATTTAATATACGTTTAAAAATAAAAAATTTGAGAATATTATCATTATAATTTTTTTAATCTATGTAACTTTAGACAAAAGGATATATGGTTTCTTTTGTTTTGTTTTAATTGTTTTGTATCATTCATATATATACATATTAGACTTTGTTATAATGGAACATTAAATTTTAATATATTAATATACGTGTAAAAATAAAAAATTTGAGAATATTATCATTAAAAAAAATTATATAACTTTACACAAAAGAATATATATGGTTTTTGTTTTTAATTATATAATATTATAATATATATATAATATAATTATATATATATATTTTATAAATTATAATGAATAAAGATATCAACTATCAACTAACTATAATGAATAAAATTACATATTAATATAACCTTAAATTAGATCTAGTCCTGTCAAAATTACAAAAAATATGTATACAAAATGATTAATTAACATTATTAAATGATTATAATAAACTATAATAAGATATGAAATATATAATTTTAATTGTTATAAATTATCAAAATTATATAATATAATATTTGCATATACTTAATATAATTATTATAAATTTCTATATCCTTAATTATAAAGGAAAAAACTCAATAAATATTATTTATGCATACATTTTAGAAGTATTTTTTTATACAACAAATCCAATCAAACAGATCGTATCAGACTGAGTAGTTTGGGGACAAGTACGAAGTGGTTTTGCAAACGGAAAAATCAACCCCAAAAGCATAATTTTTTAACCTGTGGTTTATAAGTGGTTTTTCGGAAGCTTTTTGCCAATTAACATTCGCCTGTCGTCAATAGTTCGTTCCGTAATATCCTATGGCGATGAGCCATCCTTTATATAATTTTAAAATTTGAAAAAAAAAAAGGGATACATCAAATGGGTTTTGATTATTTTTTGAAATTTATCCAGAGAAATAAATAAATATTTAAAATTCCCAAGTGGCATGGTATGGGAACTTATTAAGAATTATGGCGGTTACTGTATAGCAGAAATAAATAAATATTTAAAATTCCCAAGTGGCATGGTAACTTATTAGAGTTATGGCGGTTACTTTATAGGAGAAATAAATAAATATTTAAAATTCCCATGTGGCATGGTAACTTTATGGCGGTTACTTTATAGGAATTTTCTTTACATGAAAAATTCAGAGCATGCACGAGGTTTTGGTCGTACGACCATATAATATCATGGATTATGCTAAAGAAAAATTATGGTGGTAATTTGAATTTGTGTCAAATAAAACACAAAGCGAAAAAATATAATAATAAGTAGACATCAAACTTTATTATCCTATTATTTTCCAAATATGTTAGTTCCTTTCAAACTTTGGATAACAAAAACTTTGCAGGTGTATTTTTCCCTGGATACGCACGAAGTTTCCAATAAGAGGTCAAAAACAAAACTTTGGATAAATTGTCTAGGATGCTAAATTGCCATCTAAAACTTTGGATAAAATTTGGGAAAGCATAAAATATTTTGGTCAAAGAAGCAACTAATTGATTGTCAGCGATCGATCGATCGCTAATAGTCCCAGGCAGGGACTAATAACACCCAAGTATGTACAAAACACGATGATGGATTTTCTTGTTAAAACCATTAGAAATATTTTTAGTATAAAATCATGATCGTTACTTTAACTATTAGTTAATTGCTAATTATGCCGATTGCATATTTGTTAAATTGTGATATGAACATTGTGAATACTTGATTATTTTTATATATATCACATTTTTCAATGGGAACCCTCGGTACCCTAAGGTCTAGGGACATAACCATTGATATCAAAAATACACAAGAATTTAATCCTTTTTATGTGACCATGGGCAAAATTTGTTTTCATAGTCCTTTTTGTTCAAATGTATTCAAACATATCGATTTTGTGACCAAATTTGTTGTGCTTTACACTTATGTCTATCAATAAAAAGGAGGAAGGGATGTTTCAAGGTAATCAACCCATTCATTTTATAAGTCCAACAAACCACCAGCCTTGTCAATGAAACAATTCTTTCTCTTGATATTTATCCTAAATATTTCTGTCACTTATGGCAAGAAGCAGTTGGTTGACATACACATTCATGTTGGTATATATATCAATTCATGGGTTTCATATTATAAACTAGGGTTTCAATCTCTTTGTAACCACTCAACACTCAGATATCATATGTTCTTCTCTATTCAAACATATGCGCAAGCTCAAAGTGGATGATTGGAGCCATATTCAGCAACTGGATTACGAGCAGATCTCGTTCAAGTGCAAGGTATGTCACAAGTACGGCCACTTTGCAAACCAATGTACTAAGCTTATTAATGTAGAAAACGGTCCACAAGAGGAACAATGGGAAGTGGTTAAAAAAAAAGAAATCGGCCTCCCTGGTTAAAGCTACCCCTGAAGCAGATCCATCGGCCTCTGAAGCAGGTCATCCCTCCCCCTCTTCTCCTACACCCTCCAAATCTCCCCCCCCCTCCCCTCCTCTACCCCCTTCATCTAACCCCTTCTCTCTTCTTACTCTCCCTAAAAGCCACCCTCAAGATCCTCCCTCTCTTGAAAGCCTCCCCCAAATCTCTTCCAAATCCACCTTGCCCCTGATCATCCCCTCTCAACCCCCTCTGGATCCTCCCATAAACAGAATCACCAAGAGCTCTTCCAAAGACCATGGAGGATCTAGTGATTCCTATAAGAAACCTGGCCCAGGTAGGAAATCCGCCAAGCAGCATCGGGATGAGAACGCACAGAAAGATATAGTTATGGGAACTCAGACACCCATAGAGTCTTTCATCCTGAGTCAACATGACAAAGAATCAGATAACAAGGAACAAGGGGGGCGAGCACCACCCCAAACACCACAATTGCAATGATAAAAATCCTATCTTGGAATAGCAGGGGATTTGGGCACCCCTCCAAGATAGTCGCCCTCAGATATCTCATACATCATGAGAAACCTGGAATTATTTTGCTGCAAGAAACAAAGCAAGGTCAGCGGGAAATGAATGGTATTATAGAACAACAAAGACAGTTTAAAGGAAGCATTAATGAAGCAAGAGAAGCTTCAGGAGGAATAGCCACTATTTGGAACCAAAACATATGGAACTGTAATTCGGAAATCATCAATCAACACTAGATCAAAACAGTTTTGGAAAACAAAGAAGATAGGCAAATTGTAATCATATACAAAATTTATGTGCCCAACCATTTCAGAGATAAGGACTGCTGTTTTTTTTTTTTTTTACAAAGTCGGTTGCTAGATGTATTCAAAAAAGTAGGGGGAGACTAAGCTCCGGTGTTACAATGGAAGAGCTCACAGTATGAGCTTGTAGCTGAATTACATTGTGACAGTTCACAGGAATGCTTTTACTATTCGATTGAAAGATCCTAATACAAGTATAGATTCTGATAAATTGGGACAAAAGCAAGCTGACTTTACAATACATCTAGTCGATACTTATGTGGCTGATCTGTCGAGCATTGGAATCCTCCGGGTGGCTGTCAACTGCTGCAACTCTTGCACTAGAGGAGTTGGTGCTTGGACCGTTTGGACTATTGATCTTGTCCATCATAAACTTGAGAATCTCAATAGAATCCTGGATGTGCGCATGGGTATTTGAAAGAGCGTTGAATTGCTCCTGCAGAGAAGAGATGCGGTGCAGGAATAGGTTGAGGTCGGCCTCATATTTGGCTGTGAGAATCCTTGTGGTAGCATCGATTTTTTCGTCCAGTAAGCGCTGATGCATTCTGACTTGTTCTATCTCAGCTTGAAGGTCACAGAAATGCAGGCAATCCTCAGTTCAATCCATCAAAAGAGCTCCAAAGCTGGCTTGAAGTGACGCTGTAAGAAAACACACACCAACTGCTGCTACAAAACTGTACACAATTCTATAGAAATTATCAGTCTTAGAACCGGGTGCTGTAGCTGGGCAAAAGGAGTCACTAAAGATCACAACAGGGGTACAGTGGAGCAGAGGAGCGATTCTAATTAAATCGATGAGGAAGGATCAGTCGAGAGGGGACCTGTAGAAGGAGGCGAGGCCAGAAATGGAGATCGTCGGCCAACTGATAGTCGTTGCAGAGGAAGCGAAGACAGCTAAGAGCTTGGGAGAAGGGGCTTGGAAATGAGGAGGAGGCTTCTTGAGATAAATAGCAAGCAGGCAGGGGCTTGATGAGTACCAGTTCACATGGAATAGGCATGGGCGATCACGGATCTTGCAGTCAAGGATTTGATTCGCTGTATCAAAATATCCTACGGTGTGATACGACTGGGTAATCATGGATTTGCAACAGCATACTTCAGATTTTCTTTGGATTTGGTCAGAGTCCTTTTTAATAATAGCGTGGTTCATTGGAGGAAAACGATTTGAAACAATCATATATTTCAGGATATGAATTGATGTAGGGTCATATTGTTGCATAGGATACTTCCTTTTTCCCGTGAGCAGGCTTGACTAGCCCTTTTGTCAGCGTCTTGATTGTTGGAGCGGAGGACGTGGTAGAAGTGGTACTCCTGGTCATGAGATAGCAGACTTTTACATTGATTGAGAGTTTGTTGTAAGAAAAGATTGGAAGCTTGCCGACTACTATTCATTAAGTTGATTATAATGGCGGAATCACCAAATATGAGGGCTTTTTTGATCCCTTGGGCCTGTAGCTGAAGGATGCCTTGGTAGAGGCCCAGAGCTTCGGCTCTATTGTTGGATAGGATTCCCAATCCCCATTCATAAGAGGATATGGGATTACCTGAAGGATTGTAAATGATACCCCCTGCTCCCGCTGCTCCCGAGTTAGATTTAGATGCTCCATTGAAGAATAAAGAATGAGAGTTCCTTGATTGAAGCCAATTGCTAAATTCGTCCTATTTTAAGCGTATTTTCCAGCTGAGACTGTGCTCTTTGCCCCTAAAATTGTTGATTTTCACTGTTGAAGAATTACTGGTCTTGTAAGGAGGTTTCAAATGAATTCTCTTCCTCTGTTTCAAATGAATTCTCTTCCTCTTCTTTTTTTTGTTATCTTGGAGGTTATGGTTTCAGTAGCCAGACTTATTGCTTTGATGGAAAGGCGCCTGATTGATGTTTCTTTATCTCAAAATATCATGTTGTTCCGAGCAATCCAAATCCGCCATAAAAGAGCAAATGGGAGGGTGTTCCATACTCTTTTAGCGGGATTATGCTTCATGGATTGCCAAGGGTAGTTCCTCTTCCAGTTATTTAGAGCTTCGTCGATGGAGTGCTGAGAATTCCAAATGGAAGGTGCGGAGGGGATGATACTATTCCAGCATGAGACTGCAAAGGGATAGGAGATAAAAAGATGTTGTATGGATTCCTCTGCTACTTTACAGTTAGGACATCTGGAGGGTCCAACAATGCCTCTTTTTTTTAGATTCTCTGCAGTGAGAATTTTCCCTTGCAGAAGAGTCCACATGAAAATTTTAATTTTTGGAATTTCTTCTGCTTTCTTTAAGATCTTCCAGTGTGTCCATGCTGTCGCTGGGTATTCCTTGTTGCTTAAGTAATCATAGCCTACTTTGATTGAATAACTGGTTCCTCTAGGATCCCATCTGAACTCATCCTTGTCGGTCTTGAAGGTGGGTGCAATACTATGCAGGTGATTGCAAAAAGAATCAAAGTTGCCTTTAAGATGATGGGGGATGGGAGGAAATTTCCATCGCATCCAAACATTGGTTGATGCATCCCATTGAGAGATTTGGCCTAAATTACATATACCTTTGCTTTGTAAATAGAAGATTATAGGATCCATGCTTGGGAGACTGTTTATGGGTGGGTTTCCCATGATTTTATCCGAACCGATGTTTACAGTTGCACCTTCTTTTAGCACTTTGGAGACATTTTGCGCCATGAATGCAATGGATTTTTTGCAAAGCTTCCATATCTTTGTACAATTTCTGTTGGGGATCTTGAATGTGAGTAGATGTTGCCTTGACTGATTGAGGTATTTTGCCTCCAGGACTTTTTTCCACCAAGCTGTTTGATTTTCCAGCAATCTCCATATCATCTTCCCACCAAAAGCTAAATTCATGAGTGATGGGGATGTTATGCCAAGACCTCCTTTCTCTTGATTTTGGATGACATGTTTCCATCTTACTAGGTTGAATTTTTTCTTTTCATTCTTTCCTCCCTGCTAGAGAAAGAATATGAGAACGTTTTCCATTTTACGATGGAATGATGCTAGAGCTTGAGCCAGAGAGAATTGATAGAGGGGAAGAGAGGAAAGGCCTGATTTGAGGAGCACCAGTCGCCCAGCTGGATTGAGCCACGAAGTTCCCCATTTCTAAACTTTCCTTTTCATTTTGTCTAATGTTAAATCCCAAACACCTGCCCTTACATTCCCTATACTAACCGGCATTCCCAAGTAGCTGAAGCAATCCCAATTTAACTTACAAGGGACACCAAAAATGTTAGCAATACTGTGGATCGTTTGAGATGAAGCATTCCCTCCATAGATGCAGCTTTTGAGATGATTAATTTGACCCCCTGAGTATCTCATGAATTTTTCTAGTAGGGATTTGAATCTTCGTGCTATAATGGTGGTCGCCCCCCCCAGCAATAGAGTATCATCAACAAATTGAGAGTGGTTTATATTTTTAATGCCAGTGATGAGGCTTGATTGCCTCTTATGGTCAAGCACACAGCTGAATGATTCTGCCATTAGGATGAAAAGATATGGGGATAAGGGGCAACCTTGTCTTAATCCTCTTGAGGATTGGAAGGAAGGTCCAGGTCTGCCGTTGATGAGGGGAGCGATCCATGGACCAGAGATACTGGCTCTTATGATATTAAGAAGGAGAGGAGAGAAGCCCAGTTTCTGAAGAACTGCAAATAGGAAAGAATGCCTTACCCTGTCAAAGGCATTGGCCAAGTCTAATTTCAAAATAAAGCCTTTTTCATTCCTTGAATGGCTTGAATGTATGGCTTCCTGAACCAAAAGAATAGAGTCTGAAATTTGTCTATTAGCCATAAAACCTCCTTGGTTTTCAGAAATTAGCATCGGTAGGAGAGGTTTGAGACAAGAGGCTATGATTTCAGTGAAGATTTTGTATGAAGAATTGCATAATGATATTGGCCTAAAGCGAGAGAAATTGGAAGGGCTGTTCTCCTTAGGAATGAGGGCCATATGAGTAGAGTTTGTATAACCTCCTATTTTGCCTTTTCTCTGTATCCACTTGAAATATTTGATGAGATCCTTTTTTATCAGCTCCCAGTATTCTTTATAAAAGCAAATTGGGAATCCATCCGGTCCAGGTGCCTTGTTAGGCTGAAGGCTCCAGATTGCTTCCAATATTTCTTTCTCTTTTATTTCTTCTATCAATTTTTTGTTTAAATCAGCTGTGACTTTGGTTGGCAAGTGTTGTAGTAGGTCATCATAGAGTTCTTCCTCCTCCGTTTCAGTTAAGAGCTCCTTAAAATGGTCTAAGTCAGCCCCTTTGATATCTGCTTGTTCAATATGTTGGGTCCCTGCACTGTCTATGATGGCTGTTATGGTATTTTTGATTTGTCGTGCAGTGGCTTGTTTGTGAAAAAAGGAGGTGTTCTTATCCCCTCTTTCCAGCCAGATTTGCCTTGACTTAATGCGCCACTTTTCTTCCCCCTCTCTTTTGGTTCTGCACAACTGATTGTAAAGTTTTTCTTCTTGTGCCTTTTCATTCTGGCAATACTCCTTTTGTTCTATTGCGCATTGAAGGTCTTCGATTTTGGATTTCAGCTCACGTTTTTTCCTTTCAGGTTCATTGTATTGCGTTTTGGCCCAATTTTTGAGCGCTTTTTGCACATTTCTTAACTTGTTCTCCCATATGAAACCTGGAGATCCTTCAATATGTTGACCCTAGGTGTGCTAATTGATATTTCTGGCTGCTTGATAATCGCTCCATATGTGGTTATATTTGAATGGAAGCGAACCGAGGGGGCAGTGTATGTCCATTGCTAATGTGATTGGGTAGTGATCTGAGGCTGCAAAGGGCAAAATGGAAGAGTTGACAACTGAAAATGATGAGAGAAGGGAGATGTTGACCAGGAACCAATCCAGTCTCTCCATTATATTACTACTACCCAGTCTACGATTACTCCATGTATATTTTCTATTTTTTGGAGTGATATCTATCAAGTCACCGCTGTGCATTATGTTTTCCATTTGATTTCTGAATGGATCTGGCATAAAGCTTCCCCCACGCTTTTCATTGGCATGTAAGATTAGGTTGAAGTCGCCTCCTAAGATGATGTTACTGTTATATTCTTCCATTATGTTTTTACTGAGAGAGTCCCAACACTTCTTTATCCCTGTAGTGATTAGGGGCATAAACATTAAAAATGACAATCTATTGTTTACTCATGTTATTTCTCAACACTGTTTTTATCCAATGTTGTTCTATTAGATCAGCTTTGCTATTCCATTCATCCTGATTCCAGATGGTAGTAATTCCACCGGATGCCCCTCTGGATTCACAAATGCTTCCTTTATAACACTTATGCCTTTCAATAAACTTGTTGATTTCTGGTTCTCTTTGCTTTGTTTCCTGTATTAAGATAATGGAAGGTTTCTCCTGCGCTATAAGATCTTTTAGAGCGTTTGTTTTGGAGGGGTGCCCAAGTCCCCTGCTATTCCATGAAAGGATTTTGATCATTTCAAACCTGTGATTCGAGGAGGTGCTCTGCCTCCCTTGTCTCTGCTTGCTATTTCTTGATCTTTTGTGCCCTGAATGTAAGATTCTATTGGATTCTGCAGTCCTAGAGCTATATCTTTCTGGGCATTCTCATCCCTATGTTATTTGGAGGTATTTCTTCCCGACTTATTTTGACCATCGAGAGAGGATCCCTGGTCCTTGGAGTTGCTGCGAGTAATTCTAGGAGGGAGGGGATCTGATAAAAGGGGAGGGGGAATGGTCATAGAATGGGGGGAAGAGGGGGGTTCAGGTAGATTCAAGGGAATAGGATCATCTTCGAGGAGGGAGAGGACATGGAAGGGATTGGAGGATGGAGGAGATTGAAGGTATTTCTTCATTCCAGGGGATTCAGGTCGATGAGGAGAGGAAGGAGGAGGGGATGGGGGCAGGGCGGTAGGGTTATGGGAGGAGGGGGGGGAATGAGAGGAAGGCCCAGATTCATTGGGCAGATTGAGACCAGGGGCTAATTTTTTCTTTTTTACCACTTCCCATTGTTGTTCTTGTGATTTGTTATCAACATTAATGAGCTTAGTGCAGCGGTTAGCAAAATGACCATACTCGTGACATACCTTACACTTGAAGGGGATCTGTTTGTAGTCGAGTTGTTGTATGTGCGACCATTCGTCAACTTTGAGCTTGATGGCTTCTGGAAGGAATTTACCCAGATCAACCTCAACACAGATACGAGCACATGCCTACATATTGTCTCTTGGCTTGCTCCAATCAATATATTTGCCGATCGCATTTCCAATGGCGCGCACTGATTCATCTCCCCAGCAATGCAATGGGAGATGAGGGAGGCGAACCCAAACAGGAACCGCATTAGGGATATCTAGCTCTGGATTGAAATTCGGCGTCCATTTGTTTAAATACAGACCTCTGGAGTCCATGAAGTAAGGGCCATTGCGAAATATCAGATCCTTGTCGTCCTTTGTCTCAAAGTGGAAGGTGAAGTATCCCTTCCCGCAGAATCTAATAGCAATTTTCCCTTGAATTTTGTCTGCCCAATTCCTTTCCACCCACCTCTGAATAGTTTTTGGTGAGGGCCAAAGAACTGTAAATTGCCCTATCAGTCCCTTTTCTGCCAAAGCAAGAGCATCCATTCTAGGCAAGGTAGGAGGAAGGGAAACCTCTTGTAATCCCTCGATCTTTTTAACGAATTTGGAGATAGTAGGACGAGCTCGTTGGGGTGGTAAGGAGTTGATAAGTGCAGAAAAGGCCTGTTGCTGAGCTGCCTCCTCTGGTGGAGCCTCCGGAGGGGCCATCTGGGAGGAAACAGATCAATCCAGAGGAGAAAAGGCGGGCTCTCGCATTGTAGAAGATGCAGGCGGCCGCAACAGCAGCAGAGCGCGCGTTCGCTAGGTTGAGAATGTAAAATCCTAGTTGAGATAAGGACTGTTGTTGGCGCGATCTAAAGGCCAGCATTGATGAAGAAGGAAGCTCCAACATTATTTTGGGAGGCGTTTCAACCTTATCCTCCATGCCAATGAAAAGAGAGGCGGTAGTTTCACTTCTGACCCCTACAAAACCCATCTGGAAAACATCATGCAAGAATACGAACTTATGGACATTGTACCAAAAAATCGACGATACACATGGAGTAATCACAGGATTGGCGCTAGTAATATTATGGAGAGATTAGATAGAATTCTAATCAATGTTTCGCTACTTTCCACGTTTTCTATTGGATACGCCAGCGTTTTGTCATGCCCTACCTCAGATTATTTCCCTATCACGCTCACGCTAGAAAATCATAGCAATCTTGGGCCTATCCCCTTCAGGTATAGCTCCCTTTGGAACGACATACCAGCAGTGGCAGAAATTGTACTTAGTACCTGGAGTCAGCATGTTGAAGGGTCCCCAGGATTCATCTGGGAGTCCAAATTAAAAAAAAAAAAAAACAAACAAACAAACAAACAAACAGGCAATTAAAGAATGGGCCAAACAAGCTATAAAGAACCTAAAAAGGAAAAAAAGGAGCTTAAAAACAATTTTAACAGCACACAAAGAGTGATAGAGGAGTTTGGCCTCTCCCAAGAAAGTAAACAACAGGAAAGCGACCTCTATTCACAATTGTGTCGGATTAAAAGAGCAGAGGAATTAAAATGGAGGCTCAAATCGAGGCAACTGTGGTTGCAGGGAGGAGACAGGAAATCAGCGTAAGGAACAACGTAAGCTCCATTATAGATGCTGAAGGAAATATGCAAGTAAATCAGGACGTCATCCAAAGGACAGCAACAGAACATTTTCAAGACCTTCTAGCAGAAACCAAAGAACAAGAAGACTATACTGAGATATTACAACATTTGCCTGCAGGGATAAGCAAACAAATAAATGACAGCTTAGTTAAAGAGATCGATGAGGAAGAAGTCACCAGATCAGTATGGGCTATTCAGCGTGACAAAGCCCCAGGTCCTGATGGCTTTCCCATATGTTTCTATCAAACATTATGGGGAATCTTAAAAAAGATCTGATGAAAATGTTAAAATGGGTCCAGTGAAAGTGAAAAATAGGGGGTACACCAACGCCACTCATCTGGCCCTCATACCCAAAGAAAACCGGCCCTCTTCATTTTCCTCATTCCATCCTATATCTCTTTGTAATTCATCCTACAAAATCTTGTCCAAAGTCATTGCCTCTCACCTCAAACCCTTTCTCCCATCCATCATTTCTGAAAATAAAGGGGGGTTCTTAGCAAATAGACATATAACTGACTCCATTCTCCTAGTACAAGAAGCCATTCATTCGAGCCAGTCCAGGAATGAGAAAGGATTTGTTCTCAAACTTTATTTGGCCAACGCTTTTGATAGAGTGAGACACTCTTTTCTCTTCGTCGTCTTAAAGAAGATGGGATTTGATGCAGGATTTCCTACCTCATCAAAGCCTGCATCACCGGGCCTTGGATTACCCCTCTTGTAAATGGCAGACCAGGTGATGCTTTCCAATCCTCCCATGGTCTAAGACAAGGTTTCCCTCTCTCACCTTATCTTTTTTTTTCTGATGGTTGAATCATTTAGCAAAGCGCTGGATTTCCACCAGAGGGTTGGCCTCATAACAGGAATAAAATTTGGGAATGGAGTCAAGAATATAAATCACTCGTAATTTGCAGATGACACCTTGCTTATTGGAGGGTCTTCTATCATAATAGACAGGCGTTTTAAAGTCCTTCTAGATAAATTCATGGATTACTCTGGTGGTCTGGTTAATCAGCAAAAAAGTTGTATTTATGGTTGGAATACAACAACGCAGGTCCTCCATAATATTGCTGTTGTTGGAAATAATACTGAGAGGGGGGGGTGAATGAATCAGTGTTATCTAGTCAATAATGCCATTTTCAAACCCAGAACATATATGCTACTTTAGTTAGAGAAAATCGCGTATATACGCAACTACAGATAAGGAAACCCGCGTATACCATGCAGACTTATAATTTAATTTATTCTATAGATGTTGATCATTAATTTGTGCATCAGAACCATATAAACAGTAACCAGGAATAGTAAAACAGAGTAGAAGACAATCACACACAAGAACACAAGATATAAGGTGGAAACCCAATGTGGGTGAAAACCACCTTATTGCAATTCGTCTCTATCTTCTTTTAATTAGAAACTTCTTTTTACAATGATTTTGTACTGGTGCAGTCCTTTACCAGTACGCGGGCTACTACCTGCACAGAGCTACAACCCTCTCTCGTTCTCCAACTTCTCCTGGAAGGGAGCTACAACCCTCTTAGCTCTTGTACTAGCTAGGATACTAGTACGCAAGCTACTATTGCAGAAGGCTACAACCTTCTCTTTTCTTCCAGGGACCACGTTTCATAAATTTTTAGATTGGATCCATGAACAACAATCAATCATCAACAATCTCCTTTTTACCACTTAAAACTGAATCAAATAGACACTTCTCTAACAACTGTATCCAGAACACTGTAACAGTATCCACACACCAATTCTGAACCCAGATCACTGCAGCAATAAACAGAAGTAGCTAGAACATAATTCAAGAGACTTACAATATTTCAACAACTAGAAACCTGCGTGCATACACTTCTGTGTTTGGACCAACCTGCGTATACGCTGTTTTTATTCACAGAACCAACGTGTATACGTGCCTTCGCTTCACTGAACCTGTGTACAGATCTATAAAGGATAATTCACTCATTCAAACATTAGTTCACCCAGATTACCAGATTTATAGATCAAGAATGTGCCACATATAACAAATCAAAATCATACAAAGATATTATTATTCAAGCCTTAAGATTTTGACCCATCAATAGAACATATCCTTCTCCTTGCACTCAGGTTCCTTCTTCATTCAGATCCAGATCTGCACCATAACCCAATCACTAGTATTCCAGATCTAGCACTTCTTCAGATATTCAATCATTCAGCTTATGCTTTGTCAAATGATCTCCTTCCTCTTTTACAGTCTTAGGCCTTTCACAATACCACGGTCCAAAACCATAACCAATCAATACCATGGACCCAATACTTGGGATCAACACTTCTGACGAGATACCATGGCCCAAAACCATAGGTTCAAATACCAGGGGCTAAATACCACAGACCAAAAATAATTTCTCCGATATGTACGCGTTTTTTCTTGCGTGAAAGTGTGTGTATACGCATGTGTGCCTTTTGAACGTCTAACCCACGTATATACGCGGCTTCATCAAGTTGAACCTACGTATATATCTTTTCCTTCATTCTGAGATCCTGAACTGTGATCTGTCACCAGAGTGAGTCACCATCAAGGACAACACCTGTGCCATAATGCCAACAACTGCAACATTTGGGGTCTCATGTAACTATGAATGGACTCATTCTTCATATTTGGGCATTCCTGTAAGCGCGGGGCCCTTGAGGGCAGGAGTCTGGAACACCATAATCGATAAGATGAAAAGGAAAGTCCAGCAGTGGGGCTCCATATGGTTTAACCTAGCTGTTCGTCTCACCCTTCTCAAATCCGGTATATCCTCTTTGCCTTTATACCAGTTCACTCTTCTTCAAGCCCCTGCCTCCTTTCACCACAAAATGGAAGGCATCCTCCACCATTTCTTGTGGCAAGGAGGGAAACATGACAAAAAGAAGTTTAATTTGGTCAGCGGGAAGCAAGTAATTCAGCACCAAGATTGAGGTGGTCTTGGCATCAAATCCCCCAGATTTCTTAACTTAGCCTTCGGAGGCAAAATTGTTTGGAGACTCATAACCGGCCTCCCTGCATGGTGGAAAAGGGTATTGGAAATTAAATATTTAAATTTTCCAAGGCATCAGCTCCTCGATCAAGACATCCCCAACAGAGACTCCACCAAAATCTGGCGCTTATGCAAAAAAGCAATTCCTATAATTGCCCAAAATACTTCCAAACTTCCCAAGGGAGGAGCAAGCATCAATATTGGAGCTGACAAAATCATGGGACAACAACCTATTAATACGCAAGCAGGAGTCAATCCCACCCTCTCTTTTTTTGAAAGAGTTGGTATCCATCATTTGGATCAGATCTCACAGTGGGATCCTTCATCCCTACTATGGTCTGAATGGTCCTTCCCTGTTATACCCAATGATCTCAAAGTTAGTTTGGCAGCCCTTCAATCTCATTTGCATAGTATAGCCCCTATCAAAAAGAATACTTTAGATGAGTTCAGATGGGACCCCTCTGGATCTTTATATACCATTAAGGTTGCCCACTAATTCCTCTACAGCAGCAATCATCCCATGCCAATCTGGAACCATTGGAAGGCTGTTTGGAACTCTGAGGCCCTTCCAAAAATCAAATTTTTTATATGGACTCTTCTTAAAGGAAAAACTCTTACTACCGCAAATCTGCAAAGGCATGGTAACATCGGCCCCTCTCACTGCCCCAACTGCTTGGCTGCTGAGGAATCCATCCATCACCTCTTTATTGATTGCCCCTTTGCTATTGAATGTTGGGAAAACCTATCTCAGAACAATCAGATTCAGTGGAGCAACCAAAATACCATAGGAGAGATTATGTACAAGTGGAAAAAGAATTACCCTTGGCAGCGAAGGAAGCATAGCATAGCGAAGAGGGTTTGGGATATTCTCCCTTACACCATGTTATGGATTATCTGGTTGGCTCACAATCAAGAAATCTTTAAGGACAAGGGTTTGAATATTAGAAGCCTCTGCAGCAAAGCAAGGGGTCTCGCCCTTGAAACCATATCAGCCAAGAACCAAAGGAATATAGACATCACCAAGCTCAATGTGGAAGAATGAAGCTTCATTGGACACTTATTGGACAAAAACAACAGCAGGCAGATAGGTAGCATTCCTAGCAACAGGCAAAACGCTATCCCCCATAATTGGAAAATTAGACTCAAAGAAAATGAGTTTGCAGCTTGGATTCAAAATTGCAACAGATACTGTCTTTTTTTCGATGGGGCTTCCAAGTCGAATCCTTGGGCTGCAGGAGCTGGAGGAGTGATCTTTAATGCTAATGGGGACATTGTTTTATCATATGAATGGGGTCTCGGACACATTTCCAACAATAGGGTAGAAGCCCTGGCCCTATACCAAGGACTTATTCAGCTTGGGAAGCTTAGTACAGATGCAGCCTTAATCTTTGGAGACTCGGCAGTGGTTATTAGCTCAATGGTCCAGAAGAGAGACGCCCTTAATGTTTTCCTCCAACAGATTTTAAGTTGTTGTCATATTCTAGCTCACCTTATGAAATATCTGTGCTTCCATCATATTCTGTGTAGCTTAAGCAAAAATGCTGACATACAGGCCAATAAGGCATGTGCCAGACCTCTTGGTTGTCTAGTTTGCAACAGCGTGGAGACTTACCATCACTTTCCATGACTGTGAACAACTTTTTTCTCAAACAGCTTTGCAATAAGTCTATAAGTTCTGACATGATGGAAGGATTGAAGAATCATAAAACTCTCATTGTGATTAAGATACTCAGAGGAAATTGGCGCACTCAGAAAATCCATTGCCATGAGAAATCTGTCAGGTGATCGTTCCCATTTCTTCCCTCAGGCCTTACCTCCCCTGCATCCCTGTTTCTCCATCAAGACCCCCTCTACCCTCTTGCAATTTCTCCCTTATTCCTTGAGATCGCCATCCTGAGCCCCTTCTCTTCCTTAATCCCACCTTCTTCCCTTTCTGTTCCATTGATCGCTCAGAACCTGCGGACCTGTTTTTGCCTCTTGTATCAGAACCTCCTTCCCTCTGGAACCTTTTGGCACCCCTCCCTCAAGGATCCTCCCTCAAGGATCCTCCCTCCAGGAAACTTATTCCATTTACAGCGCTCAAAGAACAGCGTCGTCAAGAGCTGCGTTCCAAGACCGAGCCTCGGGCCTCTCTTCTTCTCAGGATCTGTCCTCATCTACCTTTTGGTGCGGAATAGCCAAGCATTTCAAGCAGGCATATCGTGTTTTTCTTCATTTTTTGGGCGGTTCAGTCAGGCATTTCAATCAAGCATATCAGGCTTCTCTTAATTTATCATAGTCAGGGATATCAACCATCCCAATATTGATTGATAATGTTCTGCAAATGTTGTGTTTTATCGTTTCAATTTGTCAAGATATATTTCATTTTAGCTTTTATTTCAAAGCCTAAGTGGCGGGAACCTGGAGGATTCTGTTGTTGTAAATCCTTCTCTCCTAGCACCACTTGGCGAGTAATTATGTACCACGGGGGAGAAGTCTTCACCTCCTTCTTTCTTTTTGAAACGTAATATAAGCAATCGATGATGTTAAAAATATATATATATATATTAAACTTAATAATAAATTAATGTTAATGTATCAATAATGATTAATAATTAATAACTAATAAATAATAGTAATAATAAATAGTGATAATGATAATTAATATGTATTAATAATAATGATAATTAATAATTAATGATAATATTAATGTATTAATAATAAATTGATCTACGTGTTGTTTCATTCTATTTTACACCAAAGTGAGGTTATCCTTTAAGAGTTGGAGAACTTGTTGTTGATGCTCGATGTGATCTTCCACTGCGTGAACCTTAGAATTTTCTCTTAAATATGATGTGATGGATGGTGGATGATATCCATAAAGTACCATAAATGGGGTCATTTTTGTTTTAGTATGGAATGAAGAGTTATACCACCATTCAGCGAGAGGAAACCATTTGAACCATTGTGTATGTATATCATATACAAAGAAACGAAGATATCGTTCCAAAAAAAAATTAATATCTCACTTTTCCCATCAGATTAAGGATGACAAGATGAGCTATGAGCTAATTAAGTACCAAGACAAGAAAATAATTTTGTCCAAAAATTTCCAGTGAAAATGGGATCTCTGTCGCTTGCAATAATCTTTGGGTTTCCATCTAGTTTTTTAATTGTTTCCATAAATGCAGTAGAAACTGTATTGGCTTTAAATCGATGAGATAATGCACAAAAGTGTGCATACTTGGTATGTCTATCAATTACCACCATGATGAAACTCTTTCGTTCGGACTTGGGTAAACCTATGATAAAATCCATTGAAACCTCCTCCCAACGTTGACTTGGAATGGATAAAGGTTGTAATCGACATGGGGTCTTAATTGTTCAACTTTATTTTGTTGGAAAACAAAACGTTCTGCCACAAAATTTTGAATATCAAATATAAGGCCATCCCAAAAAAATTCCTTCTTAACCCCGTGGTAAGTTTTTAAAAATCCTGAGTGTCCTCCTAAGGGAGAGGTGTGCAATTCCATAAGAATCTTTTGTTTGAGTTGGGAATTCTTACATAGGTATAAGCGATCTTTGTACCATAACGAACCTTTTTTCCATCTAAATGTATCATATGTACTGGGATCTTGTTGTATCTTTTGAATGAGTGCCCACACTTCTTCATCATTCTTCCATTCATCCCTTGCTTCGTTTACCCAATCTAGTTGGATAATAAAAATGGCGCAAAGCAATGCTTCCACATCCTCATCCTTTCTTGAGAGTGCATCTGCCACAACATTTTGCTTCCCTTTTTTGTAGATGATTTCAAGGTCATAAC
>APFE030370070.1:147383-223834 GCA_000404065.3 Pinus taeda
TGTACAAGGTGTTGCAAAAGATTGGTACTATGGCATACAAATTGGAGCTTCCTGCAGCTTCCCGAGTGCACCCAGTTTTCCATGTTTCATGTTTAAAGAATTTTATAGGTGACAAGCTCCCAGTTCAAACAATATCGCCAGAACTTGACGAGGAAGGAAAAATCATATTGGAACCGGAAGCAGTCATAGAAACAAGAACTTGACAGCTACGAAATCGATCAATTTCAGAGTATCTCATCAAGTGGAAGAACTTATCCGCTGAAGATTCCACATGGGAGGATGAGAATTTTATACATAAGCATCTAGAACTACTCAAGCATTTAGGACAACGCTTTTCAGAAGGAGAGAGGCATGTTAAGTCCCTATAATACTAGTGATTCCCCCATTACTATTGTCATTATATCCCTTATTGTTATTATTGTGCCCCTATTGTCCCCATATTTTTATTAGTGTTCCCCATAGAAACCCACTATTGTTATTGTTGTGCCCTTATGTTATTACTGTTAGGTCGGCTTGATTATATTGTGACCCCTTAGACTCTTATATATAGAAGGGAGGTTTAGTCATTTGTATCATCCAAGAATTGTTCATTTGTGTAATGTAAAGGAGGTTTCCCCCTCGAAGAGACTGAATTCTAAGGCGCTGATCTATCTTTTCTATCTTTTTGTGAGTTGGTTTCCTAACAAGGACTTCCAAATATTTAATATCAGGGTAAATTATATTCTAGATTATCATTGGATTTATGTCTTCATAGGGACCTTAAAGGATAAAATCCAACATGAGGTTCGCCTTTGGGAACTTGATTCATTAGAGAAGGCATTCAGGTTGGCAAGAAAAGTTGAAAGCAAAATTATGGCAACAAGGAAGTCTACCATTCACAACTATAAATATGGAAGTGTTGCTACTCCTACCTTTCCACAACCTACAAGGTTGACACCACAACAATTGGAGGGAAAAAGAGAAAAATGGCTTTATTAACGTTGAGATAACAAATACTCTAAAGGTCATAAGTGTGTTGAGAAGAAATTATTTTACATAGATTGTGAAAGGAGGTAGAAAAGGAACAAGAAATGTCACAAGAAGCGGATATACAGGAGGAACAAACCCCAAAGAAAGAAGAAATGAATCCAACCATATCTTGTAATGTATTGGCAAGAATTTCCACTCCTCAAACTCTTAAGATAGAAGGACATATCAAGAATAAAAAGGTAATATTGTTGATTGATTCAGGTAGTACCCATAATTTTATTCATTATAAGATATCCAAGGAATTGAATTGCTTCCTTTATCCAACACAGAGTGTCGAGTGATGGTTGCAAATGGAGGAACTATAAATTTCTCTGGAAAGTGCCATAATATCAAGCTATCCATGGGGGAATATTTATTGAATAGTCCATTTCTTTCCATTCCAAAGGGTGATGTTGATGTTGTACGAGGAGTCCAATTGTTACAATCTTTGGGGACAATAGTTTTTAATTTTCAAGAACTTTTCTAGAATTTTTTGGGAAGGAAAGGAAGTTGAATTAAGGGGTATCACAGCAAAACCAAGAAATATAATAAAATCTAATGGCATGGAAAAGCTTCTAAAGAAAGAACAATAGGGGGTAATTTCACAAGTATTCTCACTAGAGGTTCAAACATCGAAATCATTTGTTTCTCCAGATCTCCAAAAAGTCTTGGAAAATCATTCCAAGGTATTTGAGACTCCCAAATTATCCCACCTATTCATAATCATGATCATGCTATTCATTTTATTCCAGGAGGTGTTCCTCCAAACATCAGGCCTTACAAATATCCCTATGCCCAAAAGAGTGAAATTGAACATATGGTTGCAGAAATACTAGAGGCTGGTACAATTCAACCTAGTCAATGTTCGTTCTTTACTCCAATAGTATTGGTGCAAAAGAAGGATGGATCATGGTGCATGTTTCTAGATCATAGGGAGATCAACAAGCTCACTATTAAAGATAAATTTCCCTTTCATGTCATTAATGAATTGTTGGATGAATTACATGTAGAAATTTACTTCGCCAAGATGTATCTTCGTTTAGGATATCATCAAAGTAGAATAAAGAATGAAGACATTCCGAAAACAACATTCAGAACTCATGAGGGTCATTATGAATTTTTGTTCATGCCTTTTGGCATTACTAAAGCACCTTCCACATTTCAAGTTTTGATGAATTCCATTTTCAAAACCTTCCTTAGAAAATTTGTGTTAATATTTTTTGATGATATATTAATCTATAACAAGTCTTGGAAGGATCATGTTCAACATGTTGACACGGTGCTCAGACTATTTGAGGAGAAAAAATTATATGCAAAAACCTCGAAATGTTTCTTTGGAGTTTAGGAGGTGGAATATTTGGGTCATATTGTATCTTATGAGGGTGTTAAGGTATACCCTAAAAATATTAATGCCATTAAAGAATGGAAAATCCCCACAATCATGAAGCATCTTTGAGGATTTCTCGGGTTGACAAGGTATTATCACAAGTTTGTTAAGAATTATGGGAGAATATCGACACCTCTAACATCATTACCAAAGAAAGATGCATTTTGTTAAACTCTAAAAGAAACTAAGGCCTTTAAACATCTTAAAGAGGCAATGTGCTAGGCATTGGTCTTAATTACACTAGACTTCACAAAAACCTTTATTTTGGAATGTGACACCTCAGGAAATGGAATTGGTGTTGTTTTAAGGAAATAAGGAAGACCCATTGATTTTGAAAGTCTTCCAATCAAAGGAAATTATCTACAAAAACCAATTTATGAGAGGGAAATGCTGGAAATACTACATGAACTAAAGAAATGGCGACCTTACCTAATGGGAAGACACTTCAAGGTAAAAATAAATCATGATAGTCTTTAATACTTTTTGGAACAAAGATTATCTTCAGAAGAGCAACAAAAACGGGTGAAAAAGACGTCGGGTTATGAATTTGAAATCATCTACAAAAAAGGGAAGCAAAATGTTGTTGCAGATGCACTCTCAAGAGAAGATGAGGATGTGGAAACATTGCTTTGTGCCATTTATATTATCCAACCTGAGAGGTTAACTTAAGCAAGGGATGAATGGAAGAATGATGAAGAGGTGTGGACACTCATTCAAAAGTTGCAGTAACATCCTAGTACATTTGATACATTTAGATGGAAAAATGATTCATTATGGTACAAAGATCGCTTATGTCTTTGTAAGAATTCCAAACTTAAACAAAAGATTATTTTGGAATTGTACTCCTACCCCTTAGGAAGGCACTTAGGTTTTTTTTTAAATTAACATAGGGTCAAGAAGGAATTTTTTTGGGATGGCCTTAAATATGATACTCATAAGTTTGTGGCAGAATGTTTGGTTTACCAACAAAATAAAGTTGAGAAAATTAAGACCCCAGGTCAATTAAAATCTTTATCCATTCCAAGTCAGCTTTGGAAGGAGGTCTCAATGGATTTTATTATAGGTTTAACTAAGTGTGAAGGAAAGAGTGTCATCATGGTGGTAGTTGATAGAATTATGAAGTATGCACAGTTTTGTGCACTATCTCATCCTTTTAAAGTCAGTACAATCATGAAAATAAGAACTCGACAACTACGTAACCGATCAATTTCAGAGTATCTCATTAAGTGGAATAACTTACCCACTGAATATTCCACATGGGATGATGAGAATTTCATACAGACGCATCCAAAACTATTCAAGCATTGAGGACAACACTTTTTTTAAGGAGAGGGGCATGTTAGGTCCCTCTAATACTAGTGTAGCCCCATTATTGTTATTATTAGTGTAGCCCCCTTATTGTTATTGTTGTGCCCATGTAGCCCCCATATTGTTATTGTTGTGCCCCATAGAAGGTGTAACAACCTTGGTGAAAATTCCATGTAATAAAAGTTATTAAAGGCAAAATAATAACCATGGTTGATGGGACACTTATTCCAAGCTGATTTTGGGCAAGACATCCTAGTGTGGGTGTTCATTTGGTTATTAATGGCTAAATAAATTGGCTAAGGTATTGGAAAGGAAAAATGACATTTTTGGCACATTTATCTATGAAAATAATGGAGATTAGGAGAAAAGGGAGGTGAAATGTCACAAGTTGCATGTTAGGAAGAAAATGAAGGAAAATAATGGAAAATGAAGAAAATAGAAGACTCATTCATAAAAAGGCTTCTAAGGATCAATTGGTAACCTTTTGTCAATTTAGTGTTGGAGTTCTCTCATTATTCTCTCTCTCTCATACTCTTGGATACTTAGGGTTTTTCTTGGAGCACTCTTGGAGGGTGTGGCATACTTGAAATTTTGGAGCAAGAAGGCAAACGAAGAGCATGAAAGCGCAAGAGGACATCGGGTTCAACAGGTACAATGAGATTTTCTTGCAGGTACCGAGTTACATGTATGTTTTCCTCACTATATTTGGCATGCATGACATATGCATGTGGATTTGTGGTCATGGTATGTCACTGGCATGGAGGATCGCCTGAATTGACAGTGGATTTCCTAGCCTTGCCATTTCTTGGATAGCCATGGAGATTGTGGGTTTATTTACTTGTTTTGTTTTGGTTGGTTCTCATGTTTCCTTACCTTGGGTTGAGTTCTTAGTTCCTGGAAGCCCTAGTTGGAAAAACACTTTGGAAGCCCTGTAACATTTTGGGTTGAGTTACTAGCCCTAGAAGCCTTGGTTGGATAAACGCTCTAGAATCCCTTAGTGGGTTGAGTAACTAGTCATGGAAGCCTTGGTTGGAACAAATGCTCTAGAAGCCCTGGAAGGTGATGAGCCTCATCATTGGGTAACTATACGGACCTTAATACACCTCCTAGCTTATTCAAATCAGCTCTTCTCATAATTTCTTACATATTTTGCTTAATGAGATGAGTCAAAGAGAGATATTATTCCTAGTGGACTAATGTACATTGTTTGCAGGTTTTTTAGAGCAATTCATGGAAATTTTGGCTAATTAAGGGCTGAAACTCGAATGAGACGAGGAGGAGATATTGTAGGGGATAGATCCTCCTCATTTACTCCTCACTCATTCAAATATTCCTCCATCAAATCACACTAGCTTGGAGTTATAAGCAGCTAAGTCATGAAGATCAAAAGGCAGTCGAGCCAGTGACAGTTAAAGAGCCAATTCATATCGAGTTTGGGAGATGAGCCTCCCTATATTTGAGGAAGTCGTTGGATACTTCAATTGTGTAAATAAGGAAGCCTAGAGCCTCATTAGGATTCGAATTTTTGAGGTAAAAACATTGGGTATTTTCGAGTTCAAGACTTGTGGAAGACATTGTTATGTAATTTTCTGTTTTGATAATGAGAGTGAAAATTTCCTTGATCCAGCACTGAGTTGAATCAGAGGGCCGAACCTCTTGGGTTAGGGCCCAATCCTACTGGTAAAGGCTCCTCTTCTTGTATTTGTATGCTTAGTTGATTTCATAGATTAATGGTTGAATTGTTTTTAGCATTATTTCATTACAAGTAGTTATGGATTTGATTATTTGGCTTCCATTTGTGCATTGCTTCAGCATTAGCTTAGGAATATAAAGGAATGTCAAAAAGTTGTTAGTAGGTGGATTTGGCCTCACTCCTCCCTTCAAGGACCATGGTTTGAGTAAAGAACTCCTATGCAGCCCCAAAAAGACATAATTTTGATTTCTCATAGAATTTAGGGTTTTTTGTTACTTAGGTCAACATTTTGCTAGTTTTCAAGAATAGGATTTAATTTTCATTTCTACTATCTTCAGTATTACATTAGATTTCATCAAGGTTTCATATTACCCTGAAAGTTTTCTCATGCATGAAATAGGCAGCTAGCTCATGAAATTATTCTTTCCTTAGTTAATTGAAATCCTTCTTGTTTACATGATTTATGGATAAATGCCAATGATTGATGTAGTGCAGGAGTTTCAACAGTACAATGAGATTTCATGATCAGAAACCCCATCCTAACCTCATCCATCCATGGTTATCACTTTTCTTCACTAAATCCCTCACTAAATTCATCAATCCACAAGAATACTTCATCAAGCTTGTTGAGAAATTCCAACCATCTCACAAACTCTGTTTTTTGAGTTCTGAAGGGGTCCCAGGCACTCCCTTGCTTCATTTCACCCACCATTCACCTTCCCTAAGCCTTACATCACCTTTCAAATCCATCCTCTTGCTCTCGGCTATATCCTATAGGAATACAGGGGATCCTATAGGAGCATTAGGACATTTTGTAGGTTGACCTGTAGTGGTCTGTTTTGAGGCTAAATTGTGGAAAAATCCCCTAGGAAGCTAGAAAAGGACCCCTACTTGCCATCTGACCATCCACCATCATCCCTAACCCACTTGCCACATCACCAAAAGAAGTTAGCTTTCACACTTTCACACAAAAAGACAAAAAGGAAAAAAGAGTTATTTTGTTCATTTACATGCACAACAGTAGAATGTTTGATGTTTCAAATTGCATGCCTAGGATAGTATGATTGCACATATGATAATTTAGCATTATCTTGAAGCAAAGCCTCTTAGTAGTTATATTAGATGAATGGTGTGTTTAAGCATTTGATTTCAGTCTTTTTCCTTACTGCAGTAGACAAGATTTCTTTTAGTGTAGATTTCCCTTTTTCCTCATTGGTAATCAAGCTTCTTCTTAACCAATAGGAGTTTGGTTTGAAAAACCTCGATGGTCTATCACCAACTTAGCAGTGACAAAGAATGGATCCATCACATTTACTTGTGTATATAGCACTGTCAGCTCCAAGTTTGTACGAACCCCGAGTTGATAAAGTAAAGTTGGTAGCCCCAGGAGTTGCAACATTCTTGCAACAATACTGGTGCTCATCACTTTTTGGCGTCACCGTCAGCGAGGTGTCTAAGTAATATGTTATTTATGCTTTCTTTCTTCCATTTCTTATCTCTGACATTCTGTTATTAGCTTCATTTCTGTAAAAGTAATTTAGTTTGCTTTCTTTTCCATTCTGCAAGTGAGATTTCATTCAAGCAGTTAGTTTTCATTTGGTCAGTTAGTTTCCATTCAATTTGTGATTTCAATTCCACAATTATTCTCAAAGCTTGAAAAAAAAACAAAACAAAACAACAACACTTCTTTCATGCCTCGTAGGAATAGGGATAACTTGGGAAAATGTCTACCAAATACCCCCATCGCTTCAAACAACCAACCTTCCCTCTTCTTCGGTGGCTGTCAATTGGAGGACCCCTTAGGTGAACAACCAAAGATATTTGAAGAGCCTACAATGGGATAAGAAGAAGGAGAACCCATTCCAATTGACCTAATGGTTGAAAATAGAAATGATAGAGGAGATAAAGAAAGAATTGAGGGTGCCTTTCCCAACAGAGAAACTAATGGGGATACCAAGATGAAAAACATAAGCCCCTATGCTCTTCCTCATTTCCATGGTCTGACCTCAGAAGATCCAAACACTTTCTTATTTGAATTTTTTGTCATATGCAGAACTTATGATTACACCAATGGTGAGCAAAAGTTGAAACTATTCCCATCCACTCTCAAGGATGCAACTTTGCGCTGGTTCATGGATTTACCTGGGGATAGCATCACAACCTAGGCTCAGATGCAACAAGGCTTCAACAACAAGTATCAAGACTACTGTAGTTCCAAAAACACTAAAGAGGAAATTTTTAGGATGACCTTAGGGCATGATGAATCCGTAGAGGATTATGAAGAAAGATTCTAGATTAGCTACAAAAGGGCCAGGTGCACACTTGATCCTGAGTCACTGAAGCTAGTCTTGCCCAGAGGGGTAAGGGAATATCTTCTGGATACCCTAAACCTACTAGTAGGAGGGGACATCTACCAGCTACCTTATGAACATATCAAAACTGTCTTTAGGAACCATTCTAGGGAAGCTAGGAAAAAGAGTAGGGGTAGTCAACCAATGGCTATTCCATCCTCTTCCAATACATCCATTAAAGGTTAAATTGGAAATATGTTGGAAGATTTCAAGAGTGAAATGATAGAAACCCTTGCCCTACAGATGGACACTATCCACATCAAGAGAAAGCAGGAGGAAGCAGAAAGAGCCTTAGCCATTTTCTGCCCTAGATGCACAAGGAGAAACCCTAGGAATGAATGTCCATTGAATATGATTGAAGTTTGCTCGGTCTACGAAGAAAACCACTCCACAGACAAGTGCCCTTCTCTACCTAGACTAAAAGTTGTGTATCAGGGAACTAAAGGGGTGACTGAACACCTCTACTACATAAATCAAAGGAGACCTCATGGGCCTCGGCCCTACCAGGAGGGCATGCAAGGGTCATCACGTGCATATTACAATGCTAACCAGACAAAATCCATTCCCTCTTGGGGGCCCCCTGCTCATCCCTCCCGGTCTACACCTCCTCCTTGGTCTTTTGCACCTCAGTACCATTCCCAATAGATCAACCAGTCATTTCAACCATATGCTCTACCACAACCTCAGTGGAATGCACTGCCCCAAGGGTGGAGACCCCCATACAACAATGCTCCGGCTTTAGGGGTGGAGGCCCCCATACAACAATGCCCCAGCTTTATTGCCTTCACCACCTACTCAACCACAACTTTTACACCCTTCTCCACCTAAACAACCTCAGATTCCTGCCCAACCAAATCTGAACCTGGACAACAAACAGGCACAACAAGTGTACAGTGGAGAGACATCCTATCCTACTTATGCTCTGGAGATTTAGGAAATCAACCTAATATTTGGGAGAGTACTCCTGGACAACCAACCTCCACCTCCACCTCCACCTAGGGAGAGGGAGGAGGAAAGAGAGGAAAGCATGCCCAAAATAAATCCACCACCCTTTCCTGAGAGATTAACTCAACCAGTCCAGCCTACCCCATAAGAGAATGAACTTCTGGGTGAATTGAA
The DNA here is from genome assembly GCA_000404065.3 of Pinus taeda. Classification (NCBI taxonomy): domain Eukaryota; kingdom Viridiplantae; phylum Streptophyta; class Pinopsida; order Pinales; family Pinaceae; genus Pinus; species Pinus taeda. Next base: position 156,250 of record APFE030370070.1, read on the forward strand.
AAATCTATGTGTCAAAATTCCACTTCTCCAAGCCATAAAGGATGTACCTATTTACAACAAGTTGATTAAGGAGAAGTGCTTCAAACATCCAGGGAGGGGAAAAAGAGACACCCCTACCATTAATGTCATTGGACAATTGTCCGACTTAATGCTGGGGCAGGTAATTTGACCAAAGTATTTGGACCGTGGAAGCCATGTAGTAGATGTACACATCAATGGCACCATTGTACCACACACTTTGATTTATCTTGTGGTTTCCATTAATGTAATGACTAAGGACATTGTTTGGTCAATTTATTGTCCTAAATTGCTCTACATAAATTATCAATCCGGGTATCGTAAACTGATGAAGTGTAGTGCACTATATGTGCTAGATGACCCTTCTTACTTCATTTTTTTGTGTTTTATATTGTTTTGGGGGTTTTGGGTCCTTTAATCCCTAATGATTTACAATGTAACTGTTGAAATCCTAAATCTAACTTCTGTAAAGACTGCTAAGAACCTAAAGAAATGAGAATTAAAAGAGCTTAAGCAAGATTTGAAAGCAAAGTTTAATCAATAAATGAAAACAGAGTTTCTATTTCTAATCATATCATTATTTCCAAATCATGAGCTACAAACTAAAAAGTAAAATTGCAACTATTGTCTATTCAATTAAAAATACAAGACTAAACGAAATACTGACAGCTGAAAGTGAAATTGCAACTATTGTCTAATCTTTTACAAGAACAAAACTTAATGAAATACTAAAACTAAAAGTAAAATTGCAATTAATGTCTAATCTATTATGGAAACAGAACTAAATGAAGTACTAAAACTGAAATCGAAATTGCAACTAATGTCTAATATAAATGAAGTACTTAGTTACTCTACCTCTCAATTCTGGGAGAAAAACCTCCTTGTGATGGCATTTCAAGGAATTTTGTGCTTCATTATTCTAAAAGAAGATAAATGAAATACTGAAACTGAAAGTGAGATTACAACTAATGTTTAGTCTATTGCAGGAACAAAACTAAATGAAGAACTGAAAGTGAAATTGCAACAAAACTAAATGAAATACTTAGTTACTCTGCCTCTCAATTTTGGAAGACAAACCTCCTTGGGATGACATTTTGAGGAATTATGTACTTCATTATTCTAAGAGAAGATAAATGCGAAAACGCAAAAAAGACTCATTGCATGAATGAAGTATTCAACCACTTAGTTGAAGATGAGTTATCAACTAGAAGGGCTTTTTAGAAACATTCATCTACACCATGAGTCACTAAACTAGTAATAAAATGGCAAGCACAGTGATGGCACTGATCAGTTTATTTGGAAATTTAAAAACTAGTGAAACAGAATGAAATAAACTACATTACACTACTGAATCTCAACTCCTAACTACTGATAGAAACTAGAAAGAAATTAAACAAAAAGAAGCTATTTTGTACTAAAAGAACTATTCTACATTAGTGAAGAAATGATGCATTATAAACAAGGTTAGTATGAAAATGATTATGAACATTGTGAGAAGAAATGAAAAATTTACAGTTAAACTAGAAAAGACAAAACAAAATGAAATGAAACCTCAACCAGCGCAGGGGCCCTCTGAAACTGATCAGGTTATGCGTACTTAATCAATCTCCAAGCAACTCTTTCACATATCCATAAAACTTGTGGTATTCATATTAAAAATAGGAAATGAGTTTTTCAAAATTACAGAGCAGTAGTCTGAGCTTAATACATGCGGAAATTCAAATTGGTTCTGAGTTCTTTACATAGGTATTTATAAGAAAATTATGCAACTGTTTGTGGAGAAAAATAAGCTACAGCCAAAAACACGTAGCAAACAGGCACATGGTATTTTCTTCCTCGGCTGCTGGAGACATATATCCAAGATGATGGTTGTTGGATTCGGTTTGCATAGATGGTTGTTGGAGTCCAAGGGTTCAGGAAGTTGTTTTGGATAACGCTTCCCATCACTATGAATTGTGTTGACTATCCATGAAACAGAGTCCTATTGCCTTTGGTCTCTACGTTTGACTTCTCCTTTGACCAAAGTCTTGTACCATCTTCCTTCTTGACCTGGGCTAGGTGAATAGGACACAATCCATGTCATGATGTTTTCTAAGCTGCCCATGTAGCTAGTTTCTCCTTCTGACACCTGGAACCTGTTAAAGCATGGAAGTAGCTGCGGAACAGTCGATTAGCTACAGAATAGGCTGCATTTCGTAGCTAAAAGACAAAAACTTATAAAAATAGCAAAACATAAAGGCATAATAGGTAAATCACTAAATGTCCTCCTTAGGGCAATGTATACTGGTCATTGATGATGGGAATGCATTTCTTCATGGAAAAACAAAAAAAAAAGGGATGAGAAAAGTTGTTAAGGAAAGAGCAGTTTTGAGGTTCAACATACCCCCACTGCAAAATTGTTGCATGTCCCCATGCAATCAAAATTGTGAACTCCTTCCTTCTATTGCATTTGTTCTGATACTTCTACCAACACAACCAACTTCCTCTTCTTGTTTTTCTTTGCACTGACTGCCATCCTTGGCTTCCTCAGAAGAGATATGTATTTAAGGTTAATAAGTGTTTTGTTCAGCTTCTTATTTTTCCTTTTCAGTTTCTTATTCTTCTTGTACCATATTCCCAAGTGAAGCATATTGTTGTCATGAATAGCTCTATCCAACTTATTCTGTTCCCTCAAGGTTTCATTTTCTATTTGGATGTGCCTATTTAGAATTTCTAACTCAAAGATATCTTATTTGAGAGAGCTAGTTAAAGTTACTTGTGGGGTGACAGGATCCTCTGGATTAGCTGAAGTTCCTAGGTCTACTGAGGTACTCTTTTTCTCTAATGACTCTATGTAGTCATAGATTTGTTGTTGTATTGGATCAATGCCGGGAGAAGCTCTACTTGGGTTGCCTTCAAAATTCTGTGGAGAAGAGTTCTGTGGACTTTGTTCATATGGAATATTGTCAGGGGACTGAACTGGGGTTTCTTCCTCTAAATTTATAAACTGTGTCTCTTTTGATTTCATCTTCTTTACCTTGTCTTGGAGTCTAGAGCTCCTCCTGAAGTTTTGGAAGCTTATGGTTTCTTCTTTTCTGTCATTTTTCCTCTTTCCTTTCTCCTTATATTTCTTGATTTGTTCCTTGATCTTGGTTAGTCTTTCAGAAAGCAGGTGTTCATCGTCTTGAGGCGATGAAGGTTCAGGAATATCCCTGTTGATTTCTTCAACCCTTTCTTTCATTTTTCTCTTCTGCTTAGTCTGTTTCCTAACCTTTGTTTTAGGAGCCATTTCTGTATCATCTTTTTGTGAGGAGCTTTTAATGTTGACATCTCTCCTTCTACTTCTTTTAACGTGACTTCCCTCAGATAAATCTGGAGCATCTTGGAAGAAATTCCTTACCAAGAAGTCTTCCCATGTATCCCCTACACTTCTCAAATGAAATTCAACTAAAATCTTCACTGGTCCATGGTGATATAAAGTTGTTTCTATTGATTCAACTTTCTTTTGGACATTGGTTGTCATTCTTCTCAGACTATTCAAAAGGAAAAAAGGAAGATTTAGGGTTCCATTCTCTAGAAAATTTATTAACAATATTATATGATAAACATACATACATCCAAACCTCCCTTCACATGTAATGAATTTTTGCAGTATTAACAACATGCTACTCCATTTGCTTTTGAGTGCTAAGATTGGAATCCCTTTTCTAAAACTGAAATGTCCATACCTGGGGTTTTAAGAATCACCTTCCAAGATTCATCATGAAGCTCTTTGTTTTTGAACCAGCTTTTTCCTAGCCTTGGGAGTTATGTCGCTTCTACTATGAAGGACTTCGTAACTGCGAATTTGATGTCCCCAATTTCCACTTCGGTACCATCAAAGGATATTGCAAATGATTTAGTGATTTCTTTGCGGTAACCGTCAAATTTTTCAATAAAACACAACCATCTAGCCTTCTGTAACATCCTCTTGAGCTACGGATATCCCTCCATGTATTTCACCCCTACGGGCTCAGTTCTAACAATAAGCCCCATAACCTCTATTCTCGGTTACCCTTCAAAACTATTCTCATTGTCTAAGAAATGGAATGACTGCGTATATGGTAATGAAGTGACTGGGTATAGAGAAGCAGAATGTATATGGAAATAGGATGACAGGGTATATGGAAACAGGATGACTATGAATATGGAAACAGAATGACTGTATATACGAAATATATGGAACAGAGTGACTGTATACATAAAGTGGTTGTGGAAATATGAGAGAAAAACTTAAGAGTTGGCATGTAATAAATAAACAGTCAGGGTTTGAAGAGTCGTATATAGGTAGGTCATTTCATTAATCTGACCGTTAATAGGTGTAGTTGTAGAGGTCCGGTTAAGTACAAGTTATGGAGTTTGAAGCGGAGATTGGTTTATGAGAGAATCATTGAACCGTTTGTCATTAAAGGCGGAAGATATGGCGGAGACATTGTGGCAGTCAAATCAAATGATGGTTAGTCAAGGAGTCATGATCATACATATTATGCAAGCTATGTTTTTAAATTGCTTTTTGAAATAAATTTTTGTATTTACCTTTTGGAACCTTTACCTTCTGCTTGCTAATATTTTTATGTTTGCTCCAGAGGTAATTTAGGCATGATTTGTCTTCAAAGTTGATTTTTTTTCTTCAATTACATGCATACAAGATTTTATTATGAACTGGATACTTGTGCTTAGACTAATAAATAAATTGTTGTTGCAGAGTAAAATTAGCTACAGAACAGGATCAGCTGCAGAATGTGAAATAGAAAGTGAAATATGGCTTATGAATGAATGAAATGGTAATGGTTGTGTAAGTGAAAATAAAATGAGATATAAGGCATGACGATAAATAAAAATGGATATGGAAGAAATACTGAAGAAGGAAAAATTTATTGGTGAAACATGGCAATGGAATGAAGTGAAACTGTGAGAATGAACCAGATTGAAGTGAGATGAGATAATGAATTTTGCAAAATATAGAGTGACTATCGCTTTTTGTCACCACTTATGATAGAAAATAAATGGAAAATATAGGGTGTCAAAAACTTCTGATTTTCACCCTGTATTTTTTGTATAAGAATGCCAACCAATGATTGCTTTTCAACCTTATAATTTATTTATTTTTTTATTTTTTTTTAGATAGGAAAAAAAAGACTAAGTTGGAGAAGAAGGATTCGTCTTCACTAACTTCATTTTAGAATTGTTCTGGATGATTTTGATGAAGTCCTCCTTTGAGATTGGTTTTTGATATATTTTCAATCTATGACCATTCACAAGAAGAGGAGTTTGACTTTCATCTATTGTTTTGATCCTCACTGCTCCATTACTAAAGACTTTTTCAATCTCATATGGCCCAAGCCAATGAGTTTGAAACTTCCCTTGAAAATATTTAAACTTTGAATCAAATAATAGTGCACAATCTCCCTCTTGAAACCTCTTATTTATGTATTTGTCATGCCATTTAGCCCTCTGTTGTTGGACTACACCAGTCCTTTGAACTACCTCTTACCTGATTTCATCAAGTTCATTTAATTGTTCTAGTCTATTCTTTTGAGCCTCTAATAATTCCATCCCCAACTGGATTTCCATCTTGAAAGTTTTGATTTGGAACTCTATCGGGAACAGGACTTGTTTCCCATAAACAAGTTCATAGGGTGTATGTCTCGTTGTGTTCCTCCATGTGGTTCTATAGGCCCATAAGGCTTCATGAATCCTTCCAACCCAATCTCTTCTATGTAGATGCACAGTCTTGGTGAGGATTCATTCAATCACTTTATTTGTAGACTCCACTTGACCATTTGCTTGTGGATGATAGGGAGTAGATTTCCTATGCTTGATCTTGTACTCCTCCATAAGTCTTTCCATCATGTTGGATTTGAATTGAGATCCCTGATCTGTCACAATTTCTCTTGGAACACCAAAACGAGTGAAGATGTCCTCAAAAAGGAAATTAACTACAGATTTTTCGTTAGCAAAAGGTAATGCTTTGGCTTCTACCCATTTGGTGACATAATCAGTGCATACCAATATGTACTTTTTCTGCTTAGATGGAGGATTAATTGGTCCAATAAAGTCTAAAGCCCACTTTTCAAAGGGTTCGATAAGTACCTGAGTTTGTAATGGCATTTCATTTGAGGGAGTAGGTTTCCCTACCCTTTGGCAGTTGTCGCACCTCCTAACATATTCTTTAGCATTTTTGAAGATGGATGGCCAATAATATCCTAAAATAATGATTTTATAGGTTGTCCTCTTGTCAACAAGTGTCCACCACACAGCTCATCATGACATGCTTTGAGAATATCAAGCATTTCATCTTCCCTGACACACCTTCTAATCATAAGATTTGGCCCTATTTTATATAATTCGTTAGTGATCCATGAATATCTTGCACTTCCTTGAATAATCTTTCTTTCCTCTCTAGGAAACAATTGTGAAGGTAACTTCCCTGTAACTAAGTAATTAGCAACATCTACAAACTAAGGAGATTGAGCAGTTACTACAAAAAGATATTCATGAGGAAACTTATCTTCAACTGGAGAATATTCTTTGTTATTCTGAATCCTGGGCAATAAATCAGCAACTGTGTTTTGTTTTCCACGTCTATCTAGCACAGTAATGTTGTATTCTTGCAAAAGTAAAAGCCATCTTGTAACTTTTCCATTAGTAATAGGTTTATTCATCAAATATCTAATTGCAGAGTGATCTGTATGAACGAAGGTTTCATAGCTTGTTATATAATGTCTGAACTTGTTAATTGCATGAACAACAGCTAAGAATTCCTTTTCAGTCACAGTATAATTCGACTCAGTGGGAGTCAAATTTTTACTTGTATAGTAAATGGCACAAGGAATCAAATATTTTTGTCCCAATACAGCTCCCAGAGCTATATCTCAAGCATCTGTGGAAATATGGAAAGGAAGTTTCCAATTTGAACCTCTTAAAATAGGTGCTTCAGAAATTTTTGCTTTCAAGGTTTCGAATGCTAATTGGCAATTAGGATTCCAACTAAATTCACAATCTTTTGTAAGCAATTTGAAGAGTGGAGATGCTATTTTAGTGAAGTTTTCTGTAAATATTCTATAGTATCCTGTAAATCCTAGAAAAATTCTAACATCCTTTTGGCAATTTGGAATTGATAACTTAGAGATGACTTCAACTTTAGATTTGTCAACTTTAATCCCATCTCCCGAAATGTGATGTCCTAAAACAATACCTTTTGTAAACACCATAAAACATTTTTCATGGTTTAGTGAAAGGTTCTTTTCTTTACTTTTTTTAAGAACTTTTTCCAAATTTTCCAAAGCTTCTTCAAATTTGTTTCCATAGACTGTAAAATCATCCATATATACCTCTACACAATCAAGTATTACATCAAAAAAAATTCCTAGTACTACTCTTTGGAATGTTGCGGGTGCATTACATAACCCAAAAGGAAGTACTTGGTAGGCAAAAGTTCCCCATGGACAAGTAAATGTGGTTTTATCTTGATCCTCAAGTGCTACCTGAATTTGATTATAACCACTAAAACCATCCAGAAATGAGAAATACTTCTTACCTGCTAATGTATCTAACACTTGATCTATAAAAGGCAAAGGAAAATGATCTTTAAGAGTTGTTTTATTCAATTCTCGGTAATCAATGCACACCCTCCATTTACCATTCTTTTTAGGCACAATTACCAAAGGAGAAACCCATTGGCTATCTGAAATTGGGTAAATGAAGTTTACATTCAGTAATTTTTGGAGCTCTTCTTTTACAATCTCCCTAAGATTTGGATTCATCCTTCTCTGAGGTTTTTTGATAGGTCTATTGTTTTCCTCAATATAGATATGATGGATACAAGTCTTAGGATCAATGCCTTTCATGTCGGTGTATTCCCATGCAAATGCAACAGAATTTTTTTGTAATGTTTTGATTAGCTCTTTTTGTCGTAGTTTCTCCAAGTTTTTGTTTATGTTCAATGTCCTACCTAGGAAAATTTCAATTGTAGAGCTACCAAACTCTTCCACAGAATAGAGATACATTTGCATAGATGACAAGTATTCAACATTAGATTTTTCTTGGAATTGTGCATGATCATATTCTGAAGATGTTTCAAAATTTTCCAATGTGCTCAAAATTTGACTATCTTCACTAATTTCTGAAATAGTAAAGAGAGGTTGAATATCATCTTCATCATCAATCCATTCCTTGTCATCTATTTTTGTGATTGCTTTTGCTAGAGGGTACAGAGTAAATTTCTTTGTTCAATTACCATCATAAATGTACATGTCACCGGATCTACAGCTAATAAAAGCATCAGTTGTGGCCAGCCGAGGTCTTCCTAATATGAGTGGGTGTCCTCCTAGATTATTCTTGGGAGTTAAGATCATGAAATCAACAGGAAACTCCCAAGAAACTAAGGATATTGAAATATATTCTAGCACACCATCTGGTTTGATTACTGATCTATTTGCAAGTTGCAGTAAGGTAGGTGTGTAAAGAAGATTAGGAAGTTTAAGCTGCTCCATAGTTGTCTACTCATAATTTTTATTGCTGCCCCTAAGTCAATCAATGTATTTGGAATTTCAATTCCATTTATATGTGTCTTGACAATTGGACTCCCTAGATCCACATATTTCTGCATGGCAATTTTCCCCATCATTATGTCTGCTATCTTTCCTACTAGGTGAATTCTTTTTGTTTCTTTTGCTTTTCTCCCTAGTCTTTTGATGCTCAACTCCTTTATTGTTTTGGCTAGAATTGGAATTTCTCTAATGGCTTGTAGCAAAGGAATTTTGATACAGACATTCTTCAATTCATCTAGAAAATCATACTTGGGCAACAAGATCTGTTTTTCTATCCCTCTATCAATTTGTAGTCTCTCATGAAAAGGAGGTGTAGAAGTAGATGTTGGTTGCTCAATGATAGGAGTTGTGTTCACTGATTCTTTTTGTTTTTCTTTTTCAATGTTTTGGTTTTGGAGAGATGGTTCCTCATAAATTTTATTGACTCTTAGAGAATATTCCTTAGAAGTGTCTTTCTCTTGAATAACTATAGAAGGTCTTTCCTTTTCTAATATCCTTCCAGATCTAAGTTGAACATCATTAAGATCTACAGGAGTAATCATGTAAGTTGGAAATTGTTGTCCTTCTACCATGTAAGCATTCTGAGGGTTTTTATTATTGGGGTTTGGTAATGGTTGGGCAGGTAGCTGATTTGGTTTCTGGTGAAATGGCAGCAAAAGTTGAGGATTTTGACTTTGTTGTGGAGGTTGTTGTGGAAATGGCAATGAAAGTTGAGGGTTCTGATTTTGAAGTTGTGGCTACTGATTTGGTTGTTGATTATGTGGGGGAAGATAATTCTGATAGGATGGAGGATATTGTTAATATTGAGCAAATCTCCCATAAGGATTTTGTACTCCTTGTGCCCACGGTTGAGATTGAAACTGAGATTGAGGTTGAGGCCAAGGTTGCTGCCAAGAATTCCAGTTTGGTGGGGGCTGAAGATACATTGGATTGTTAAATCCCTAATTTTGTGGCGCCTGCCAAGGTCTTCTAGCAAGCAAAACAAAGACATTTTGTGAATTTGGGACTGTTTCCTCTTGAAAGACAGCCTTAAGACCTAGAATTGAGGGACAACCCTTAGTCTCATGACTTTCTGAACAAATCATACAATTTTCTACAATTTTTGCATCTAAAGGACATTCGCTTAGAGCATGTTTTTTTCTGCATTTTGGGAAAAAGATGGCTAGAGCATCAACCTCTGTTTTCTACTTATTTTGAATTTTCAGGGTGTCTAGCTGCTCACTAAGGCTCCCTAGGATGTCAGTTTTAAACTCATCAAGCATATTACCATTTCTTCCCTACTTACAGATCCTATTGCAAATTTGTTTACTCTAACAGGAGAAGGATCTCTCAGTCCTTTCCCTATTTTTGATTTCCCTCTTGAGAGATGAACACACAATTCTCCTATATCATTCAATGGGAGTTGAGAAATATCTCCCTTCCCCATCATGTTAAGGATATCTATCCACTCATCTCTAATGGCCTTTAATAAAAGAGCTTTCAAAGTTTCTTTATCTAAATCATTCATTTTTGCTCTTTTCAAATTATAGTTAAACCCCTCAATCAAATCTTCTAAGTTTTCATCCTCTCTTTGCATCATTTTGAACACCTCATCTTTGTGATTGGTAGGCATGCAATAATCCAAGTACCTATCCAAAAACGATTTTTTCATGTCATTCCAAGTTCTAATGGACTGAGTAACTAACCCCATCAACCATTTCAAAGCAACTCCTTTTAGTGTTGAAGGAAATGATTTGAGTTTTTGAGAGTTCTCTAGATAGTCATAGGTTCTGCACAAGACTTCAAACTAAAATAAGAATGTTTCAGGATCCTCACTTCTCAACCCATGGAAGTTAGGGAGGACAAAAGGTGAGATGTTTTTCATTGTGGCATTTGTTTCCTCATCCACTATAGGGAAACCAAAAGAATTATCTATTTTCTTATTTCCTCTGCCTCCTCCATTGTTTCCTCTACCTCCTCCATCATTTCCTCTACCTCTTCCTCTACCCCCTCCTCCAAACAGTGAGAATTCTCCATATTGTTTTTCTTCTGCCATTATAGTTTCTTCAAAGTCAATATAGGATTCAACTTGCAAGGTTACTTCCTCCTCCTCCTCTAATTCTTCTATTAATGGAATATGGGAGAGTGGTTCTACTTCTTCTTCCTCACCAAGTGTTCCTAATTCTTCAACTACAATGTGCTCTCCTGTGGAGGTGAAAAAGGTTCTTCTTACTGTTGGAGATTCAAAATTTTCCTCTCCTAAGACTGCCTTGGTAGATGAGGTAGGAGATTCTGTTGATTAGATTTCTGCCTTTGGAATTCCAGGAGTCCTATGGCTAGGATTATGGGTTTGGGATGGAGGTGTGACTTTTCTTATCCTTGGTGGAGTAGGTGGAGTTGTAGGAATTGAACTTCTGCCCCTAGCTATAAATCTACCCCTAGAGTCTCTTTCTCTATCATGTCAATTTATTTTTTTTTTGAATGTAAGAGATAAGGCTACCTAGTTACACTTCCCCAGCAATGGCGCCAAAATGTTTGGTCAATTTAGTGTCCTAAATTGCTCTACATAAATTATCAATCTGGGTATCGTAAACTGATGAAGTGTGGCGCACTATATGTGTTAGATGACCCTTCTTACTTCATTGTTTTTGTGTTTTATGTTGTTTTGGGGGTTTTTGGTCCTTTAATCCTTAATGATTTACAATGTAACTGTTTAAATCCTAAATCTAACTTCTATAAAGACTACTAAGAAACTAAAGAAATGAGAATTACAAAAGCTTAAGCAAGATTTGAAAGCAAAGTTTAATCAAGAAATGAAAACAGAGTTTATATTTCTAATCATATCATTATTTCCAAATCATGAGCTACAAACTAAAAAAGTAAAATTGCAACTATTGTCTATTCAATTACAAAAACAATACTAAATGAAATACTGAACGCTGAAAGTGAAATTGCAACTATTGTCTAATATGTTACAAGAACAAAACTTAATGAAACACTAAAACTAAAAGTAAAATTGCAATTAATGTCTAATCTATTATGGAAACAAAACTAAATGAAGTACTAAAACTGAAATCGAAATTGCAACTAATGTCTAATCTAAATGAAGTACTTAGTTACTCTGCCTCTCAATTTTGGGAGGAAAACCTCCTTGTGATGGCATTTCAAGGAATTATGTGCTTCATTATTCTAAAAGAAGATAAATGAAATACTGAAACTGAAAGTAAGATTACAACTAATGTTTAGTCTATTGCAGGAACAAAACTAAATGAAGAACTGAAAATGAAATTGCAACAAAACTAAATGAAATACTTAGTTACTCTGCCTCTCAATTTTGGAAGACAAACCTCCTTGGGATGACATTTTGAGGAATTATGTACTTTATTATTCTAAGAGAAGATAAATGCGAAAATGCAGAAAAGACTCATTGCATGAATGAAGTATTCAACCACTTAGTTTAAGATGAGTTATCAACTAGAAGGGATTTTTAGAAACATTCATCTACACCATGAGTCACTAAACTAGTAATAAAATGGCAAGAACAGTAATGGCACTGATCAGTCTATTTGGGAATTTAAAAACTAGTGAAACAGTAAATGAAATAAACTAAATTACACTACTGAATCTCAACTTCTAACTACTGATAGAAACTAGAAAGAAATTAAACAAAAAGAAGATATTTTGTACTGAAAGAAGCTATTCTGCATTAGTGAAGAAATGATGCATTACAAACAAGGTTAGTATGAAAATGGTTATGAACACTGTGAGAAGAAATGATAAATTTACAGTTGAACTAGAAAAGACAAAACAAAATGAAATGAAACCTCAATCAGCGCAGGGGCCCTCTGCAACTGATCAGGTTATGCGTACTTAATCAATCTCCAAGAAACTCTTTCACATATCCATAAAACTTGCAGTCTTCATATTAGAAACAGGAAATGAGTTTTTCAAAATTACAGAGAAGTAGTCTGAGATTAATACATGCGGAAATTCGAACTGGTTCTGAGTTCTTTACACAGGTATTTATAAGAAAATTATGCAATTGTTTGTGGACAAAAATAAATTATAACCAAAAACACGTAGCAGATAGGCACACGATATTTTCTTCCTCGACTGTTGGATACATAAATCCAAGATGATGGTTGTTGGATTCGGTTTGCACAAATGACTGTTGGAGTCTGAGGATTTAGGAAGTTGTTTTGGATAACGCTTCCCATCACTGTGAAATGTGTTGATTATCCACGAAACATAGTCTTGTTGCCTTTGATCTCTACGTTTGACTTCTCCTTTGACCGGAGTCTGGTACCATCTTCCTTTTTGACCTAGGCTAGGTGAATAGGACACGATCCATGTCATGATGTTTTCCAAGCTGCCCACGTAGCTAGTTTCTCCTTCTAACACCTAGAACCTATTAAAGCATGGAAGTAGCTATGGATCAGCCGATTAGCTACATAATAGGTTGTGTTACGTAGCTAAAAGACAAAAACTTATTATAATAGCAAAACATAAAAGCATAATAGGTAAAACACTAAATTTCCTCCGTAAGGCAATGTATACTAGTAATTGATGATAGGAATGCTTTTCTTCATGGAAAAACAAAGAAAAAGGGATGAGAAAAGTTGTTAAGGAAATAACAGTTTTGACGTTCAACAGACACCATGCTCAAGCTCAATCTCCAGGGTTCATTAAGAAAGACCACAACAGTCTTGCAACTTGCATACCATTCCATAGTGACCCCTGAGGGGATTGTGAAGCATGTTATGGTCTCCATTGACTCTTGGGAGTACCCTACAGACTTCCTAGTTCTCCACCCTAAGGCCAATCTTATTGGTTATCCTCTCATCCTTGGGAGGCCCTGGTTAGCCATTGTCAATGCCTACATCAGCTGAAGGGATGGAAATATGACTAAAAAAATGGGCATATGTCCAAGAAGTTAGTCCTGTACCCCCTTGCTCATCCATCTCTAGAACATGAATTACCTTTATGGCTGGAAGAGGAGGAAGAATATTAAGTCTACTCAGCCCAACTCTATACCTTAGAAACAACCATGGGAGGAGGACAACCAGATGAAGATGATTTGATCGAACACATACTCCAAATTCCAATTCCAACACCTTATCCTTAGAGGAAGTAGTAAATGAAACCTAGAATAACCATCAGATTAATCTATGCTTAGCTGATTCAAACCCTACCCATGTCAAAACCATAGAATTCGGCCTTGAGAGAACTTTGAAAATCAACCCATCTCTTTTTGTACACCAAGAAGGAAAGTTGTGCAACATGATAAAGGAACATCTAGATGCCTTTGCTTGGAGTTACAAGGATGTGAAGGGAGTGCACCCCTAAGTGTGTACTCACCACATTTATATCAAAGAAGGTTGCAAACCAGTCTGACAACCCCAAAGGAGAATGAATCCAGCTCTCAAGGATATAGTCAAAAAGAACTACAAAAGCTGCTAGATGTAGGATTCATTTACCCTATCTCAAATAGTGAGTGGGTCTCTCCTTTGGTGTTGGTTCCAAAGAAAAATGGGAAGTGGAGGGTTTGTGTCGATTACAGAGAAATAAACAAAGCAACAAAGAAGGACCATTTCCCTCTACCTTTCATTGACCAAGTGCTAGATGGCCTGACATGGAAAAAGTTATTTTCTTTCCTAGATGGGTTCAACGGGTACAATCAAATCTAGATCAGCCCTGAAGACCAAGAAAAAACCACCTTCACTTGTCCTTGGAGTACTTTCACCTATAGGGTCCTTCCTTTTGGACTTTGCAATGCCCTTGCCACTTTCCAGAGAGCGGTCCTGAGTATCTTTGCCGAGCTAGTCCATGATGCATTATAAATTTATATGGATGATTTTACACCCTATGGGTGTGATTTCCAGGAGGCTCTGTCCAACTTAGGTAAGGTACTGAAAAAATGCATTGAAATGAACCTATCCCTTAGTCCCAAAAATGTGAGTTCTTGATGACTGCAGGGACTATTCTAGGTCATTCAATATCCTAGAAAGGCTTGCTGGTGGACCCAAATAAAATAGCCATCATCCAAAGGGTCCCACCTCTTCAATTTCAAAGAGATGTCAAAAATTTTCTAGGTTTAGCTCGATACTATCAGAGGTTATAAAATACTTCAGCAAGTTAGCTTCTCCTTTATTTTGGCTATTGGCCAAAGACTCTGAATTTTTATGGTCGAAAAGCTGTCAAGAGGACCTGGACACCCTGAAGGACAAGTTGACCACTGCACCTATTCTCCGAGGCCCAAAATGGGCCCTTCCTTTCCATATACATGTTAATGCCTCTCACAAATCCATAGGAGCAACTCTAGGCTAGATAGATCACAAGTTACCTTATGTCATTTACTTCATCAGTAAGAATCTGTCAAAGGCCAAACTGAACTATATAGTAACTGAGAAGGAGCTCCTAGTTTTTGTGCATTCATTGAAAAAATTTAGGCATTACATTACAGGTTACCAAACATTTGTACATACTGACCATGCTGTAGTTAAATATTTGATGAATAAACCTGATGTGAATTCCTGGATTATTATATGGTTACTTTTATAACACTTTGATCTAACTATTATTGATAAGCCTGGCGGGGAGAATGTTGTTGCATATTTTTTTTCCAGATTAACTTTGCCTGCAGGGGAGGAAGAAATGGTTGATGATCAGTTACCAGATGAACACTTATTCACCATTTCATTTCTCTTTCCATGGTTTACTGACATAGAAAACTACTTGGTGTCTGCACAGTTCCCATCGAATTTTTCCTACAAAAAGAAAAGAAAGATTGTGAGGAAGAGCACCCCATTCACTTGGATTGAGGCAACCTCTTCAAATTAGACCCTGATCAAATTCTGAGAAGATGTGTCAGGGAGGAGGAAGTCTTTGACATCCTTTTGACCTGTCATGATGGGCCTTGTGGAGGTCACTTTGCAACCAAGAGGACAACATTCAAGGTGCTACGAGCTAGGTATTATTGGCCCACTCTTCATCAGGATGTGAGAAGGTATACTAGTCAGTGTGATTGGTGCCAAAGGATGGGAAAGCCTACTCCAAGGGATGAAATGCTTCTGCAACCTCAAGTAAACTTCGAGCCATTTGACAAGTGAGGCATGGATTTCATTGGATCTATTGACGCTCCATCCAAGCAACAACAATACATCATTGTGTGCACTGACTATTTGACCAAGTGGGATGAAACCAAGGAATTCAAGGCAACAACAGAGGAGAAAGTGGTTGAGTTCTTAAGGGAAAATGTATTTTAAAAGTTTGGGTACCCTAGACAATTGTTCACTAATCAAGGGATCCAGTTTACATCTCACATGATTGAAAATTTGTTAAGCCAACACAAGATCAAGCATATAACATCCACTCCTTACCACCCATAAGCTAATGGGCAAGTGGAGGTGACCAACAGAGCGCTGGAGGGCATTATGACCAAAGTGATTAGCAACAGCAGAAAATATTGGGCAGATAGATTAGTTGAGGCCACTTGGGCCTACAATACCACCTCGAATACCACCACTTGATTCACTCCCTATGAGTTGTTCTATGGGAAAAAGGCCACGATGTCCGTTGAATTTAAGTACAATACATTGAGAATTGTAGCACAACTAGATCTAGATCTCACCAGTTCACAACAAGAGAGATTGCTCCAGTTGAATGGGTTATATGAGTCGGTGACTCAAGTTGAAAGGAAGATCTGGCATGACAAGAATATAAAGGACAAACAATTTCAAGAAGGTGATTGGGCTTTGTTGTATGATTCCACATAAAAAGATTTTAAAGGCAAGTTAAGGACTAGATGGTTAGGGCCTTATGTCATAGAGAAATGTCATGATTATGGTTCAATGCAAATAAGAACCATTGATGGAAAGGCTATTCCTTTACTTCTCAATGGGCACAGATTGGAGGTCTACAAGAAGCTCTTGCCAAAGCAAGAATTCATTGATGGAATCAACAAGATACTGATGGTAGTGGAGAAAGTCTCAACTTACACCCCATTAAGTCACTAGGAAAAAAAAAAATGAGACTCGGGTGAAAACCTCCATGAGGCACCTAAGTCCCATTGTTGGGTTGAAAACCTCTTGAGGCAGCCCAATGGTGTCAAAAATAAAAAAGGAAAAAAGAAATAAAAATAACTCTAGGTGAAAACCCCTTTTGAGCTACCTAGGGCGAGTAGCTAGGATGAAAACCTCTTGGAGGCTGACTAGTTGTTTTCAAAAAAAGAAAGAAAAAAAAAAAAAAAAAAAAAAAAAAAAAAAAAGAGAGAGAAAATAAAAATTTCAAAATTTTGTTTGTAGGTTAGTAGGAGGGGGATCAGAGCAATAGGAAAGGATCAAAAGGACCTATATAATTCATGTTTTCATTCCTCCATTCCATATCCTTCATCATTCCATCATTCCCTCCATTTTTGAACTCATCTAGCTCAGTTTGCAAGGGTTCTGTGTTTTCTACAGGATTCCCTGTAAACCTGCAAGATGATCCTGTAGGAATTACAGTGGCTTGGGAATCCCAAGGAAAGTAACCCTAGAGCAAGGGGATGATCTACTTATTTCAAAAAAATAAGTGTGTACTTCACCATCTCATCACCATGTCTCTCTCCACCATGATCATTCCTGCATTCATCCAATAAAGTCAGTTTCAAAAAAAAAATATTACAGTTTTTAGAAGAAAAAGAAAACAAATAAAAGAGGATAAAGCCAGAGAAGAAGGATACAACACCTGAAAGCTATACCTCTCATTCTCCAATCCCTAGACCACTTCTCTACCCATGCCAACCATCCTCATGCTACAAAAGTGAAGGAATGATTAAAAATTTTGAGGAAGAGGTAACTACAGGACATCCTGTAGGAAATTTAGTAGCATCTTATCCCACAAAACAAAAATTCACAAGTTGCAGCCAGCTTCAACATGGAGATCCAAAGGTCAAAGAAGCTCCTCCAAAGCTTAGCAGTAGCAACAGATTCATCAGCATCACCATCGAGTACTTGCACATCAAAGAAAAACATCAAAGGAGTACAATAAAAAAAGAAGAAGAAAAGAAAAACACATGCAACAAATACACAGCAAGGACTTCACTCTCCAACAAAGCAACATCAAGGCATCTCACCATAGGTATGCCTCTCACTTCAACTCTCTCGTTAGCATAATATGATCAAACATGTAGATTTGTGAAAGAGTTGGTTTTATAAGCAAAAGGTGGCCAATTAACTTGGCCACTTTTGGTTAGTCAACGAGGAGAATACAGTTAATTCATTACACACGTGGCAGTAGTCAAGTCAAGAGAAAGGAGAGATAAGGTCGAAAGTAGTTAAGTTACGAATTCCCAAAGTGAGAGTTGATTACGAGCTAAGGAGAATGATGATGTGGTAGTGGGACCAACGATCCAAAAATGGATACTCGTACCTAAGTTGCCAGCACACCATCCCACTCAAATCACCCATATGAGGAAATAAAATGTTGATTCCCATGCATAGAGGCATTCGCAATCTCAAGGCTACATCAAAGCAAAGTTGCTCTCGGCCCCTGAAGCAACCTACAGGAAAGATAGTGAGTGGTTTTTTCCAGCGCAGGAGAACCTATAGGATCCTACAGGAAAACCTAAAGGATCCTACAGGAGATCATACAGGATACAGAACAGTCACCTATAGGATTGGCAGTGAGCATTTTTAAAGGGAAAAACCAAAGGTTGGTTTCATCAGGTAGTGACAAGGAGGTAGGAACTATACCTTCCCACCTTTTCCAAGTAAAATATATATAGAAAATCCTCCTATTTTATTGAAAATATTGCAATCTAGGGGAATTATACACATAATTTTCATTTAAAATTCCCCATCCACTAGAATTTGGTATCAGATTTATACAACCCTGCACATCCATCAGAGAAAAATGACAAGGGGGATTTAACAATAGGTAACCCACAAACACAGTGAGAATTCATCAACACCCTCATGTACTAGAGATATTCACAAGGCACAATTGGATGGGTTTCTTTGAAAATTTGATGGGATATGATGATGAAGTGGCCAAATACTTTGCTCTCTCCCTCATACCATTGACTAGGACCCATGCCACTTTTGTGGTGAAAGGCCTCTCTGTAGAACTCACTTCTAAAATCATAGGCAGAATCACCACACTTCCTTTATGGTTGCCTTGGAGAAAGGAGGATAAGGGTAACAACCAAATTGCAAAGAAGAAATTCTTTTCGGAAGGAGAGGAGGCAATGTAAGACAAAAATGGGGTCAGAAGAGTAAGTGTGCCATATCCTTGGAATGAAATTAGCTACCACCTCATTTAGTATATATCATGTGAAGGTAGGTACAATGTGGTATATGGGTATCATTTTAGGCTTCTGCAAGAGCTGAGGTTTGGAGCATACACACCTCCTCAAAACATATTAAGCATACCCTAATTTCTTCTTCAATCAGTGATAAATATGAGCATTAAGGTGCAGGGAGGAAACCATCAACAGCTAGCCCATCATGGGTTAATTAGACTTATCATAGAAATTCCCTCCAAAACCTAAGACTCCCTATCACATGGGCAACTTTCAGAGACATGCAGATAGAGGAAGGCATAAAAGCCCTTGAATATGACAAAATCCCCACTACCAATGAAAGGGATGAAGAAGAAACAAAGAGGGATGAAGAAGAAACAAATAAGTATGAAGAGGAAACAGAGGAGGAAGAAGAGGAAGAAAAAGAGAAGGAAAGTGGTGAAGAGACAGAAGAAGATGCAAAGGAATAAACTGATGAACAAAGTGAGGAACTATAGGGAGAAGAAGAGGAGAAATACAAGAGTGAGAAGGAGAATGGAAACGAGGAGACAAAAGACAAAGAAGAACAGAGGTCTACAATTCAAGGAAAAGAAGGGGAGGAATCATTAAGGGTATCTCCAAAACCCACTGAGAAAGAGGCAGCAGTTTCCCTCACTGCCCTAAGTACCCCTATCAAGCAAAAAGGGAAGAGACAAAGACAAAATCCATTGTACTTTAGGACAAGAAAAAGTACAAGGATCAGGCAAGGAAAACCTCAAACACCCACCAAAGTTCCTATTGTCATTGAAGACTCACCAAAGCAGCAGGAAAATATAGCTCCTCTTATGAAAAATCAAGGAGAAGGATCATCAGGACAAGCCTCTCCCAAGTCTCCTGTCACTTATGTTAGGAGGTATGTCACTAGATCTACCTCATCCAAAGGAAAAGGTCTCCTACTGGAGACACAGAAGGACCTACAGGAAGTAGAATCCATCCTACAGGAAACTCTGCTAAACCTACAAGAAACTCAAAAACTGGACAAATAAGGGATCATGCACCAAGAACAAAAAGAATGAGGATCCATAACTAAGGGAACCTAGTCCTCAACCCAACCTTGACTCCTACTACAAGTTCATTTAATGGGGTAGGGTCATTCCACAGAAATTTTCCATCCCTTTATTCTTTGAGCTTGAGAAAGAAAGGGCAAGAACACATAGGTGGATGCAAATTGGAAAATCCAAAGGAGTGGAGGATATAGGCTACATGGAGGAGAAAGTAAAGGAGACAAGTAGAGAACTGAGTAGCCTGAGGGACAGAGAGGCAATGATGAAAGCTCATTTGGAAGCAGAGAATGCATGGTTAAGGGGACAGCTACAAGTAAGAGAGAGTTAATTGGCATCCATGGCTAGTCTATCCTTAGAGGAAATCCAGTGCAGGATGCCAACAAAGTCTATGCATTGTATCTTATGGAACAATGGCTACAGTTCCAAATCAAAACTTTACCACAGAGAGGCACTATGCCCTTCCAAGACTACAGACAATTCATTGATCTCTGTGATCAAATCACCTTGGAGGATAGAGCTAAAATGTCTGAGTTTTACCTCCACAACTTGGCCTTGACTGATATGAATGTGTGGGATCCAAATCCAAAATTAGGGGACTTACAGTTGATGGCTTTGGCATCAACAATGAATCATGAGGAAGCAAGGGCTGCATAAATGAAGAAAGTAATGGAAAGAGAAAAAACATAACCTCTCGTGATAAGAGCTGAGCAATCAAATCCAATGGTTGTCATCAACACCCATAACTTGATTGCAAATGACCCTAAACTTGCACCTAGGTACCTTTCTTCCCAAGAGAAAGCAATAACACACTTTGAGGACATGTTCAATATGTTAAGGGATGATAACATGCAAGCTTACCAAAGGAGATGGAACACTTTGCCCTACAGCTTGAAAATTAGAGAGTACCATTCTCGTTAGAGAATGAGAGAGGCACTGAATAGAACACCCATGTACAAGCAAGCTCTCTAAAGACTCAAAGTCAATTGGATTGGCTTGAGACTCAATCCACCATTGCTCTTAGGAATGTTGGAAGGAAGGAAGGAAGAGGAAGAAAGAAAGTAGTTGGAGGAGATAGAGAGGAAGGCAAGATTCTATGCACAGGAAGAGGAAACTACATCAAAAGCATGGGATGTCAGCAATGAAAGACATGGATATAGATTGAGTTGCTCAGAGGATGAGAAACACTTTCAGTAGGGGGGTGATGATGAGCCTCATGATTAGGTAACTATATGGACCTTAATACACCTTGTAGCTTATTAAAATCAACTCTTATCATAATTTCTTACATATTTTGATTATATTTTGCTTAATGAGATGAGTCAAAGTGAGATATTATGCCTAGTGGACTAATGTGCATTGATTGCAGGTTTTTGAGAGGAATTCATGGAAATTTTGGCTAATTAAGGGTTGAAACTCGAATGAGACAAGGAGGAGAGATTTTAGGGGATAGATCCTCCTCATTTACTCCTCACTCATTCGAATATTCCTCCATCAAATCGCACTAGCTCGGAGTTACAACCAGCGAAGTCATGAAGATCTAAAGGCAGTCGAGCCGGTGACAGTTAAAGAGCCAGTTCATCTCAAGTATGGGAGCCAAGCCTCCCTAGATTTAAGGAAGTCATTGGAGACTTCAGTTTTATAAATAAGGAGGCCTAGAGCCTCATTAGGATTCGAATTTTTGAGGTAAAACATTGTGCATTTTCGATTTCAAGACTTGTGGAAGACATTGTTATGTAATTTTTTGTTTTGATAATGAGAATGATAATATCCTTGATCCAACACTGAGTTGACTTAGAGGGCCGAAGCTCTTGGGTTAGGGTCCAACCCTAGCAGCAAAGGCTCCTCTTCTTGTATTTGTATGCTTAGTTGATTTCATAGATTAATGGTTGAATTGTCTTTAGCATTATTTCATTACAAGTAGTTGTGGATTTGATTAGTTTGCTTCCATTTGTGCATTGCTTCAACATTAGCTTAGGAATATAAAGGAATATAAAAAAGCTATTATTCGGTCGATTTGGCCTCACTCCTCCCTTCAAAGACCATGGTTTGAGGAAATAACTCCTATGCAACCCCAAAAAGACATAATTCTGATTTCTCATGGAATTTAGGGTTTTCTGTTACTTAGGTCAGCATTTTGCTAGTTTTCAAGAATAGGATTTAATTGGCATTTCTTCTATATTCAGTCTTACATTAGATTTTGTCAGGTTTCATATTACCCCGCAAGTTTTCCCATGCATGAAATAGGCAACTAGATCATGGAATTATGTTTTCCTTAGTTAATTGAAATCCTTCTTGTTTACATGATTTATGGATAAATGTTAATGATTGATGCAATGCAAGAGTTTCAGCAGTACAGAGAGATTTCATGATCAACAACCCCATCCTAACCTCATCCATCCATGGTTATCACTTTTCTTCACTAAATCCCTCACTAAATTCATCATTCCATAATAATACTTCTCCAAGCTTGTTGATCAAATCCAACCATCTCACAACTCTGTTTTTGAGTTCTGAAGGAGTCCTAGGCACTCCCTTGCTTCATTTCACCCACCATTAACCTTCCCTAAACCTTACATCACCTTCAAAATCACTCCTCTTTCTCTTGGTTGTATCTTGTAGGAATACAGGGGATCCTGTAGGAGCATTAGGACATCCTGTAGGAGGAATTAGGACATCGTGTAGGTTGACCTGTAGTAGCTTGTTTTGAGTCTGAATTGTGGAAAAAGCCCCTAGGAAGCTATAAAAGGACCCATACTTGCCTCCCAAGCCATCTGACCACCCACCATCATCCCTAATCCACCTCCCACATCACCAAAAGAAGTTATCTTTCACACTTTCACACAAAAAAGACAAAAAGGAAAAAAGAGTTATTTTGTTCATTTACATGCACAACAGTAGAATGTTTGATGTTTCAAATTGCAAGCCTGGGACAGTAGGATTGCACATATGATAATTTAGCATTCTCTTGAAGCAAAGCCTCTTAGTAGTTAGATTAGATGAATGGTGTGTTTAAGCATTTGATTTCAGTCTTTTTCCTTACTGCAGTAGACAAGATTTTTTTTAGTGTAGATTTCCCTTTTTCCTCAGTGGTAATCAAGCTTCTTCTAAATCAATAGGACTTTGGTTTGAAAAACCTCAGTGGTCTATCGCTAGATTAGCAATGACAAAGATAAGACCCATAACATTTACTTTTGTATACAACACTGTCACCTCCAAGTTTGTACGAACCCCAGGTTGATAAAGTAAAGTCGATAGCCCCAGGAATTGCAATATTGGTGCTCATTAGAAGGCTTGGATAGGGACCAATATAATGATGGTTTTGTGATGTTCAACCGTGAGGTCGAATAACTCTTTGATGGGTTGAGGTGGATGGCCTCTAGAAGCCCTAAATGGTTTTGGATTGATGTGTTCTATGAGATCCCACATTCATGCTTGGAATATGGCATAGGGTTGAATGGTTGAAGAGAGATTTGGCTCAGCCATTCCATGGTTAGGTGGAACATGGAAGTCCCACACCGGGTTTGGATTTTGCATCATCAATATGAGGTTATTTCTCCTTGTATTTCTATGAGTATTATAATGGTTTATATGTGGATCATAAGGATGTGATTTCATTGGTATTTCTATTACTATTATGTTGGTTATATATATGTTTTATGATAGTAGCTATGGATGCCTCTCATCATGGTTTTACTTATAAATGAATGAACAATGTATCTATGACCTAATGGATGAAATGGAAGTCAATGTGTTGAGGAATCAATGTCTCTTAGCAATTCTCATCTAAGTATGAGACCCCTATGCTTAGATATGTTATTTACACCTGTATATTACATATTTGTGATATGTTTGACGAAATGCCTGTCATGGCTAGAGGAGTCCAGTCAAGGTCTTATTCAAGCAATTTTTTTTGCACTATCATTTCCCTGTTATCTTACTGTTATGAAGACATCATTCTATTTTGGGCAGTGAACTGGGCTTTGGTCCTAAAAACGTGGCTCAAATCCTAGGGATGTTGGCACAACACTATGTAAAAAAGTCCCTAGACGCTGGCTTGTAGTATTTTGAAAGCATCCAGAGGTCCCTAAACGCTAGCATGCCCATAGAATGAGCGTATCCAGAGGTAAAGTGGTCCAAAATATCAGTGGGACCCAGGGGCTCGTTGGCAGAAAGGTTGGATTGGTTCCTGAGGGTCCTAATGTCGATGTTGAATGTATGTATGGTGTGGTTCTATCGGCTCCACTTCCTTAACGTGACTTCGAAGGTCAAATAATATCATAGTGGCCTCTTGTTGCATGTTTACCCTTGTTGGCATGTTGCTTGGGTAGATGTGGGAGGATGGAATTACAGAGTGGTATCAGAGCATGGTTCACCCGTCGGACTAGATGGGATGTGTGTTAGTCATGCATGCATGTCAGTTGCATGTGTGTCTCTTACACTTGCATTCCATGTGCTCTTTGCATTTGCATAATTTTGATCATGATTATAGTAATGTCGCCATGTGGAAGTTGATGTTGTTATTATGGGATGAATCGTCATGAGTATATGATTAGTTACATGTTATATGTCACTTACATGTATCATTATTATATGCTTGGTTACATTCTTGTATGTTTGGTTGCATTCTTGTATGCTTGGTTGCATGTATTACCCTTGTAGGTTTGGTTACAAGTATTGCTCATTTATTATTGATTACATGTGTTTATGAATGTGTATGGTTGGTTGCGCATTGCTTATGCATGTTAATGTTTTCATGTGGTCAAGTGTACAGTAATGTAGTATTTGTTGTCATGCATGAGGTTGTGGTATGAGTTATTGATAAGGTCATGCATTGATGACTAGACCATAACTAGAATGATGTTTGCATGGTTATATGCTTATGTGTTATGTTTCCATATGATGTCATGGTTATGTTATACATGTATCATGCTGATTTTTTAATCTTGCAGACAAGGTATCCTCCCCGAGCTATAGTAAGGTACGTTGGTTTATTGTGATTTGGTTTAGCTAACATAATATACCTTGTAGGAAAAAATATCAAATGGCTAGCAAGATGGTAGACTACAAAGACTCTCCCCATGAATCAAATGAGAAGTATGGTGTTGGGAACTCTTCCGATTTGGCAGATACACTAAGAAGATTAAAGGAAGAAATAAGGATTCGTAAGGTAGATAATGACATAATCATATAGGCATAGAAGAAACAAGCAGAGGTAAATGCAGTAATACTTCATAGTTTGTCATATTTGTAGTGACAATGACAATGTCGGATCAACTATGAGTAGGAGGACAAAGCTAATGGGGAATATGGTAGTTTGTCGCATGGTGGTAACAAGTCATATAGAGATGACATGGTTATAGATGGCATATTATTGGAAACTTTGGAAAGGAGGAGGGATAAACACGGGTACTATTCTAGTTCTAATTCAGATAGGCACTATGATCATCATCGTTATCATCCTTACATGAGGAGTGATAGAGGATACTTTCCAAATGAGTTTAAGAAAGAAAATCGACCTACTTTTGATGGAGAGATGAAGAAACCACAGGATGAAGAGACATGGTTTCTTGGCATGAGGAAGTTGTTTAAGTTACATGACTATTCAAAGAACATGTAAGCCAGAGTAGTTACATTCTATCTCAAAGGCAAAACAAACATTTGGTGGGAAGATGTGAAGAATGTCAGATGCATTCATGAGGAAGAATTGAATTGGAGTGAGTTTGAGTGGACATTCAAGAAGAAGTATTTGTCAGAGAGATACTTTGATGACATGGCAACAAAATTATATGAGCTAAAGATGGGATCCATGACAGATGAGGAGTACACTAGCAGGTTCTTGGAGTTACTGAGGTATGTGCCTTATCTCACGAAGGAGAAGGGAAATATTCAGAGGTTCATTAGTAGATTTTTAGTTGAATTCAAAGACATGATTGAGTTTGATGAGCCTAGATCATTAGAGGAGGCCATTCGAAAGTTAAGGCATTTCAATGAACAATCGAAGCGCAAATCTAAGACTAAGCCAGACTCGAAAGGTAATGCACAAAACAAAGGAAATTGGGAAAAAAAGTGACCAACACATTAGGGTATAGATAATAAAGAGAATGTTGCACAATATAAGAAGTTCAATGCATCAGATCAAGGACAGGGACATCGATCTTAGGAGAAGAATAAGGTTGCAGGTTGGAAGCCTATAGTGTGTTGGACTTGTGGCAAAGATCATCGCAAATGAGATTGTCCACAAAACCAGGGTGGTAGGCCTTAGATATATAGTGCATAGGATGCACAGACTGTTGGGGATGTTGGTTAGAGCATTCCTCTTATCTATGGAACATTGGATAACAAACATGCAGACCATCAAGAATCCATCATTGTGATGGATGGTAAGCTTTGTGATCAAGTTATTTCTATTTTGATTGACCCTAGATCTTATTATAGCTATGTTAGTCCTAACTTGGTACATAAGTGTGGTTTGAGTAAGTAATCACATGCATAATCTTGGTTAATTCAGTTGGATACAGGTACTAAGAAGTGAGTTCATCATTAGGTAAGAGCTTGTGCATTTGATTTGGATGGTATGCCTACTGCGACACATTTGAATGTATTACCATTGGGATCATATAGTATGTTGGTTGGCATGAAGTGGTTGTATCTTCATAGAACCAAGGTGGATTGTTATGACAAATCCATTGAGTGTGTTTATGACAATGGAGAACGATGAGTGTTACGGGGAAAGAAGAAAGCCACATTAGTTAGGATGGTGACATCTATGCAAACAAAGTGTAGTCCCAAGAAAGGGTGTATGTTATATGTAGTGCACATTTCTAGTGATAAAGGTAAGGAAGTTGGGGATGCAAATGTGTTGAGAAGGTATCCATTTTTACAGCAGTTCAAGGACATATTTCCTGAGGACATTACAGAGTTGCCACCTCACAGGGAGATAGACTTTTCTATTGAGTTTGTGCCAGGGGTAGCTCTGGCATCAAAAGCACCTTACAGGATGAGCACACTTGAGTTGGTAGAGTTGAATCTACAGTTGAATGAAATGTTAGAAAAAGGATACATTATACCAAGTGTATCACCATGGGGCGCATCGATATTATTTGTGAAGAAGAAAGATGGTACTCTTAGATTATGTATTGACTACAAAAAATTGAACAAAGTGACTATCAAGAGCATGTATCCATTACCGAGGATTGATGAATTGTTCGATTAGTTGAATGGAGCAACAATGATCTATAAGATCGACTCGATATCGGGATACCACCAGGTACGCATCAAAGAGGAGGATATTTACATGACAACTTTCTGGACCACGTATGGGAATTATGAGTTTGTTGTAGTTCCGTTTGGTTTGACTAATGCTCTAGCTACATTTATGTGCTCGATGAATAGTGTGTTGCATCTGTATTTGGATAATTTTGTTATTGTGTTCATTGATGACATATTGGTATATTCTAAAAATGAGGAAGAGTATGTCGAACATTTAGAAACAGTGTTTAGATTGTTGAGAGAACATTAGTTTTAAGCTATGATAATTAAGTAAAATTTCTTTCAGACTAAGGTACACTACTTGGGACATGTGGTTTCCAAGGACGGCATGGCAGTAGACCCAAAAAAGGTAAGAACTATCATGGAGTAGGAAACTCTGAGGAATGTGGATGAGGTGAGATCTTTCATCAGGTTGGAAAACTATTATAGGAGGTTCATTAGGAACTTCTCACAGATTGCTTATCCCATTACGTCATTATAGAGGAAAGATAAGAAGTTTGAATGGACATATGTAACACCCTCCTCCCACGTCTACCCAAGTAACCAACCAACCGGGGTAAACATGCGATGAGAGGCTACTATGATTGGATTCGACCTCCTATGTGACCTTAAGGAAGTGGAATCGATGGAAACATAACTCTTAGATAGTCAACATCAGCTTCAGGATATGTAGGAACCAATCCAACACTTCAGACAACTTGCCCTTGGGTCCTACTAAAGCTTTACCATCTTAAGCCTCAGTCGCTCTCATGCTATAGGCATGACATCGTCCAAAAACCTAGCGTTTCTCTCATAGGATTTCCTGCTAGCATCTAGAGACTCCTTTTCCCAGTTCTCTGCCAGCGTCCTTGGGATTTGAGGCACTCTTTCACGGCCAGATCCCAGGTCACTGCCCATAATGGAATGATAACTTAGGCACAGTAAAAGAATAGGGAAACAATGATACAAAAGCAATAAGTTAAACAAGACCTTAATCAGACCCCTACTAGCCATAACAGGCATTTCTTCAAACATATCGCAAACATGTAATCTACAGGTGTAACCAACAAAATTAAACATAGGGATCTCGTACTTATTTGAGAATTGTTGAGAACCATTGTTCCCTCATTTCATTTACTGCATTATCATCTATTTTCATAGATACATTATCCATTCATTTACAAGTAAAAACATGCTGAGTGTCATACATAACTGTTGTCATAAAACATACATGTAATCAACATAGTAGTGACATAAATACCATAAATATATCAGTCATAAAATCCGCATACACAACAATACATTTACACATGAAAACCAAGAGAATGAATTTATTATTAATGAACACAATAAACCAATCAAATATGGCACTAACACGTTCCACCTGACCATAGAATGGCTAAGACAAATCTCTCTTAAACCATTCACCCCCGTGCCATATTCCAAGCATGAATGTGGGACTCATAGAACACAACAAAAGAACCAAAAAATCATGGATGCCACCAGATTTCTCCACCTACACCGTGAGAAATTTGAGTGCCTGCTAGTCTCTCAAGCTTTACTGTAATCCACAGTCTGATCCAGGGATCACTAGGCCCTACACCGAGATGCACTCTCCGGGTTTTACGGTACAACCCATCCCGGGACTACTAGACCCAATAGAGAGAAATCCACCTCTTTTCTTTACCATATATCCTTCCATTTACTGATAAGGATTCCTAGGCCCACCAAGGCACACAATCCTGGCTTTACCGCAACCCATATTCTGGTTCAAGGGTTACTAGGCTAGTGGATTTACCATGATCCACAGTCTAGTTCAGGGACCACTAGGCCATGTGTTTGTCATTTCAAAGATCCACCCCACTCAACTTCGAATCCATAAGACCATCCCACATTAACCAAAATCTGAGAACCCATCTCATCAAGGTTATCAAGAAATGGCAAGGCTAGGCTGAAGAACATCGTCATGCCTGGCAAAACCAATGCCATGATAGAAAAGAACCACATGCAATACCATGCATGCTAAATATAGCAAGGAAAATACACATGCAACTTGATACCTGCAATGAATCCTACGTTAGGTGCTTGATCCCGCCTTTCCTTGCTTGATCTTCACTTCCTCTTGCCTTCTTTGCCTTTCTTTCTCCAATGCCAAAGTGCTCCAAGAAACTCTAAGTGTCGAAGAGTGAGAGAGAGAGAGAGAATAATGAGAGATCCAAAAATCAACTAACAAAAGGTTAGCAACTTATCCTCAAAAGCCTTTTTATAAATGAGGCCTCTATTTTCTTCATTTTCCTCCTCACATGCAACCTATGACCTTTCACCTATTTTTTCTCCTAAGTTCCATTATTTTCAAAAATAAATGTGCCAAAAATGTCATTTCTCCTTTCCAAAGCTTTAGCCATTGCCTTTGCCTTTTTCCTTAGCCATAAACAACCAAATGAACACCCCCTAAGATGTCTTGCCCAACATTCAGCTTGGAATAAGTGCCCCATCAACCGTGGTTTTTTTTTTTTTTTTATATTGAATTTTCCCCTGGATTGTTACAGAAATCCCCCCCCCCTCAGGGGACACTGTCCTTGGTGTTCAATCACACATATACCTCAATAAACTGTTGGAAAGAAGACATATCGCTCATGGAGCTTTATAACATAGCTTGATGCAGTATTTACAATGATCACCACGCTGAGTACCAACCCACATGACATCATAGCAACATGATAACATAACCACATGATAACATAGTAACATGATAACATAATCATAATGACATGACACCCATACTACTTAGTGGAGATTTATGACATAGCTCATGGTGGTATTTACATCCATATACATATGTAAATATAACAATATCACCAAAAAATATACCACAACATCGTATCAAATAATATACCAAAACACCATATCAAAACATGTACCAAAACACCATATCAAAGCATATACCAAACATCATATCAAAGAATATACCAAGCACCATATCAAAACATATACTGAAACACCATATCAAGGCATATACCAAAAACCATTTCAAAACTGCTTTGCCTCAACCAGAAAACAAGGAAGGATACATAGCCCGCATTTGATCTGCCATCTCCCATGTAGCTTCATTGGGCCTAAAGTGCTTCTACTGTACTTTATCTTGCTCAATTGCTCAGTTCCAGAGCATGAGCACCTTTTTTTGTAATATACACTGAGGCTCCAGATGGAACTCTCCATCTTGTTCCACCTGTAATATAGACCAGTCAATCACATGATCAACATCTTTACTATACTTCTTAAGCGAAGACACATGGAAAACATCATGGAATTTCACTGTTGGGGCCAATGCAAGTCGATAGGCTACTTTCCCAATCCTCTCAACAATACTAAAGGGTCCACAAAACCATGGTAACTTGGCGCATGATCCAATCCACAATGCACTCTTCTTTAGTTTGATGTGAAAGTACACATGTTCCCCAACCTGGAACTCCTTGAACAACCTATTCCAATCTGCATAACTCTTCTGCCTATCCTGTGCTACCTTTAGGTTATTCTTAATCACCTACATTTTTTGCTCCACGTCAGCCAACATGTCTGGTCCAATAAACACCCTATTAACCGAATCAATCCAACTAACAAGAGTATTGCAACTCTGCCCATAAAATGCCTCAAAAGGACTCATCCTCAATGACTCCCGATAACCATTGTTGTATGAAAACTCAACCAAGAGAAGATACTCCTCCCACTTTCCTTACTGATGCATCACATACATCCTCGAAATTTCCTCCAATATCTTGCTGACCCTCTCTGCCTGTGCATATGTCTGTGGATGATAAGTTGTATTGAAGGCCAACTCTGTGCCCAAACTGGCAAACAACTCCTTCCAAAACTTGGAAGTGAAATTTGCATCCTTATCTAACATAATTTTCTTTAGAACACCATGTAGCCTAAACAAATCTCTGATGAATACCCGTGCCACATCGCTAGCTGAGAATGTATACTTCACTGGAATGAAGTATGCAACCTTTGTCAACTTGTGCACAAAAACCATGATGGAATCATGTTGTCTCACTGTCCTCAGAAACCCTATGATGAAGTCCATGGAAATGACCTCCCATTACATTTTGGAATCGCGATCGACTGTAGCAATCCACCTAGATGTTTACACTTTGCCTTCACACGTTAAAAATCAAAACATCTAGCCACAAACTCTGCTACATCCCTCTTCAGATTCAACCAATAATAAAAATTTATTCACAGCAGTCAATGTCTTCTGATAACTTGGGTGGCCTAAATACGATTTCACATGAAAATCTCTCAAGATCAACTTCTTTAGCTCATTGCTATCCAACACATATATCCTGTCTCTGAATCTGACCAATCCATCCACTGTAAGACAATAATGAACACCATGTACACCTGCACTTGTACATGTACCTATACTATCACCTATACCTATACCATCACATGTATATGTACCTTACTCTACTACAACCTGTGCACAATCTCCATATACCCAACATCCTGCTGAATTGCTTGCAACATCCTATCCTGTAAGTCTATCCCATAGGAGCTCATAACTGCCAAGTGATTTACCTATACCTACCTGCTGAGAGCATCTACCACCTTGTTCTATTTTCCTTTAATATACCCGATCTTAAAGTCAAACTCACTAATCGTGGCCAACCACCCAGCCTGCCTAGCATTCAGAATCGGTTGGTTAAACAAATACCTCAACCCAATACGATAACTCATCAATACAAACCTCCTGCCAAGAAGATAGTGCCTCCACATCTTAATTCATGTATGATTTCTACTAACTCAAGATCATGTTCTGAGTAGTTCTACTCGTGCTCATTCAAATTTCACGACTCAAAGCATACCACTTGTCCATCCTACATAAGGACTCCACCAAGTCCTCTCTTGCAAGCATCTGTGCATACTACAAACCCTTTTTCTGGGTCTGTAATCTGTGGCACTAGTGCATGTGTCAACAATTGCTTAAGCTGCTCAAAGCTAGCCTCACACTCTGTCCATTTGAACTTCTTACCTTTCCTCTGCAATGATGTGATAGGATAAGAATTCTGTGATAAGTTCCTGATGAACCTCTTATAGTAGCCTGCCAACCCCATGAAGGATCTCACCTCACCCACATTCTTAGGAGCTACCCACTCCATGATGTCTCTTATCTTTTCTAGATCTACTGCAATGCCCTCCTTGGAGATAACATGTCCCAAGTAATGTACCTCAATCTGAAAGAAACTACACTTGCTAAGCTTAGCATACAATTGATGCTCCCTCAACAACCTCAACACTACTGATAAATGCTATGCATGCCCTTCCTCATTTTTAGAATATACCAATATATCATCGATGAACACAATAAAAAACTTATCCAAATACTAACATAACACACTATTCATTAACCACATAAATGTAGCTGGAGAATTAGTTAAGCCAACTTCCTATAGTCAATGCATAATCTAAGGGTTCCATATTTCTTCTTTATGAACAACATTAATGCGCCCCAAGGTGATACACTTGGCATAATGTATCCCTTGTCCAACATTTCTTTCAGTTGTAGCTTTAATTCAACCAAATCACGTGTGCTCATCTTATAAGGTGCTTTTGATGTTGGAGATGTTTGGTCAATTTAGTGTCCTAAATTTCTCTACATTAATTATCAATCCGGGTATCATAAACTGATGAAGTGTAGTGCACTGTTTGTGCTAGATAACCCTTCTTACTTCGTTGTTTTTGTGTTTTATGTTGTTTTTGGGGTTTTTGGTCCTTTAATCCCTAATAATTTAAAATGTAACTATAAAAATCTTAAATCTAACTTCTATAAAAACTACTAAGAATCTAAAGAAATTAGAACTAAGAGAGCTTAAGGAAGATTTGGAAGAAAAGTTTAATCAAGAAACGAAAACAGAGTTTCTATTCCTGTTCTTATCATTATTTCCAAATCATGAACTAAAAACTGAAAGTGAAATTGCAACTATTGTCTAATCAATTATAGAAACAAAACTAAATGAAATACATAATTACCTTGCCTCTCAGTTTTGGGAGAAAAATCTCCTTGTAATGACCTTTGAGGAATTTTGTATTTCATTATTCTAAGAGAAGATAAATGCAGGAATGCATAAAAGACTCATTGCATGAATGAAGTATTCAACCACTTAGTTTAAGATGAGTTATCAACTAGAAGGCTTTTCAGAAACATTCATCTACACCATGAGTGAATAAACTAGTAATAAAATGGTAAGAACAGTAATGGCATTGATCAGTCTATTTGAAAATTTAAGGACTAGTGAAACAGTAAATGAAACAAACTAAATTACACTACTGAATTTCAATTTCTAACTACTAATAAAAACTAAAAAGAAATTAAACAAAATGAAGCTATTCTAAACTAAAAGCAGTTATTTTGCATTAGTAAGGAAAAGATAAAAATTGCATTATAAACAAGGTTAGTACGAAAATGATTATGAACACTGTGAGAGGAAATGATGGATTTACAGTTTAACTAGAAAAGACAAAACAAAATGAAATAAAACCTCATTCAGCACAGGGGCCCTCTGCAACTAATCAAGTTATGAGTGCTCAATCAATCTCCAAGAAACTCTTTCATATATCCATAAAACATGCAGTCTTCATATTAAAAACAGGAAAATGAGTTTCAAAATTATAGAACAATAAGTCTGAGCTTAATACATGAGGAAATTCGAACCCTTTCCAAGTTCTTTACACAGGTATTTATAAGAAAATCATGTAATTGTTTGTGGAGAAAAATAAGCTACAGCCAAAAACACGTAGGAGACAGGTACACGGAATTTCTTCCTCGGCTGCTAGAGACATAAATCCAATATGGTGGCTGTTGGATTCGGTTGCACAGATGGCTATTGGAGTCCGTAGGTGTAGGAAGTTGTTTCAGATAACGCTTCCCATCACTATGAAACGTGTTGGTTATCCACGACACAGAGTCTTGTTCCCTTCGGTCTCTATGTTTAACTTCTCCATTTGACCATAGTCTTCTACCATCTTCCCTGTTGACTTGGGCTAGCTGAACAGGACACGATCCATGTCATGATGATTTCCAAGCTGCCCATGTAGTTAGTTTCTCCTTTTGACGTCTGGAACCTGTTAAAGCATGAAGGTAGCTGCAGAACAGCCGATTAGCTGCAGAATAGGCTGTGTTCTGTAGCTAAAAGACAAAAATTTATTCAAATATCAAAACACAGAATCATAATATGTAAATCACTAAATGTCCTCCTTAAGGAAATATATACTGGTCATTGATGATAAGAATGCATTTTCTTCATGGAAAAACAAATAAAAGAGATGAGAAGAGTTGCTAGGGAAAGAGTAGTTTTGAGGCTCGACATACCCCCACTGCAAAACCATTGCATGTCCCCATGCAATATTGCCAAAACTGTGAACTTTTTCCTTCATTGCATCTGCTCAAATACTTCTGCCAATACATCTAACTTTCTTCTCTTGCTTTTCTTTGAAGTAATAGCCATCCTTGGTTTCTTCATGAGAAGTTTGTACTTGAGGTTGATCACTATTTTGTTCAAGTTTATGTTCTTCCAATTCAACTTCCTATTATTCTTGTACCATAGGCCCAAGTGCAGTATGGTATTGTCATGTATGGATTTATGCAATTTGCTTTGTTCCTTTAGGGCTTCATTTTCTTTCTTAATGTGCTTGTTCAATATCTCCAACTCATAGATTTCCTGTTTGAGTGTGTCAGTCAGAGGTTCTTGTGGATTGACAGGTTGTTCTAGATTAGATGAGGAACCTGGATCCCTTGAGGCATTTTTCTTTTCCAGTGATTCTATGTAATCATAAATTTGTTGTTCAATTGGATCTATGCCTGGGGATCCTCTACTGGGGCTGCCTTCAAAATAATGTCTAGGAGAGTTTTGAGGACTGTATATAAGTGAAATATTTTCAGGAGATGATGTTGGGGTTTCTCCTTCCAGGTTGATGAACTTTGTTTCCTTCAATGACACCTTCTTTACCATTCCTTTGAGCCTGGAGCTTCTTCTGAGGGGTTTTATGTTCTCCTCCTTCGCACCCTTTTTCTCTTTTCCTAACTTTTCCTTCCCCTTGATTTGTTTCTTAATCTCTGTCAATTTTTCAGAGATTGGTTGTTCATCATCTGGTTGTAATGGAGGTTCATGTGCGTTCTCAGTAATTCCACCAGCTCCCTGTTTTATCTTCTTCCTCTGCTTGATTTGCTTTCTGATCTCTGTTAATTTTTCATAGATTGATTCTTCTTCATCATTTTTCTGTGCTGAAGGTTAAGGGTTGCCTTGAATGGTAAGATTGGTCTTCTTTCTCCTACTCTTTTTGACACTATCTTTTTCAGGAGATTCTGGTGTCTCTTGGAAATGGTTTCTTATCAGAAAGTTTTCACAGGTGTCCCCTATTTTCTTTAAATGATATTCAATCAGGATTTTGACCAATCCGTGGTGGTACATGGTTTTTTCCAGAGATTCAATTTTCTTATGTACATTTGAAGCCATTCTCCTTAGACTATTTAGAAGGAAGAAAGGGAGGTTAATGTCCCCAATGTCTAAAAACTTCATTAATAAACGTATATGATAAACATACATACATCCAAATCTTCCCTCACAGGTAATAAATTTTTGCAATATCAAAAGCATGCTTCTCCATTTATTTTTGAGTGCTAAAATAGGGATTCCTTTCCTAAACACAGTGACATCCATACCTGGGTTCTTGAGGAATACCTTCCATGATTCATTGTGGAATTCTTTGTTTTTGAACCACCTCTCACCAAGTCTTGGCAGTCCTGTAACCTCTGCTATGTAGGATTCTGTTATTGAAAACTTGATGTCCCTAATATCCACTTCTGTACCATCAAAGGATATAGCGAAAGATTTCGTGATATCCTTATGATATCCATCAAACTTTTTAATGAACTTGAACCATCCAATCTTCTGCAACATCTCCTTAAGTTGGGGATATCCTTCCATGAATTTTGCCTCTACGGGCTCTGCCTTGATAATGAGTCCCATGGTCTTTGTTCTGTAGATTTTATTGGTCTCAAAATTACTCTCACTATCTATAAAACGAGTGCTATTGAGAAAATGGAAAGACTGTGTTTATGATATGAATGCATGAATATGAGAGAAAAACTTAAGAGTTAGCATGTAATAAATAGACAATCAGGGTTTTAGAGAGTCATAGATAGGTAGGTCACATCGTTATCTTGATTGTTAACAAGTGTAGCAAGTGCAGTTATGGAGAACCGTTTGAGTACAAGTTCTGGAGTTTCAAGCGGAGATCAGTTATGAAAGAATCATTGGGACCATTTGTCATTTAAGGTAGAAGATATGGCAGAGACATCGTGGCGGTCAAATCAAATGATGGTTAATTAAGGAGACATGTGATCATACATATTATACAAGCTTATGTTTTTAAATTGTTTTTTAAAATAAATTTTTGTATTTACCTTCCGCTTGCTAATATTTTGATGTTGATCCACAGGTACTTTAGGCATGATTGGTCTTCAAAATTGATTTTTCTTCAATTCCTTGCATACATGATTTTATTATGAACTATACACCTGTGCCTGAACTGTTAAACGAATTGTTACTGTAGAATTAGATTAGCTGCAAAACAGAATCAGTTGTAGAACGTGAAACAGAAAGTTAAATATGGCTTATGGATTATAAAAGAAATGAAAATGGATATGTAAATGAAATGAAATGGGATGAAAGACAAGATGATAAATGAAATGGAGATGGAATGAATATTGAGAAAGGAAAAATTTATTGGTGAAACATGGCAATGGAATGAAGTGAAACTGTGAAAATAGAATAGAGTGAAGTGAGATGAGGTAATGAATTTTACAGAATACAGAGTGACTGTGGATTTTTGTCACCATTTATTACAAAAAGGCAATGGAAAATATAGGGTTTCAGAAACCTCTGATTTACACCCTGTATTTTCTGTATAAGCTTGCCAATCAATGATTGGTTTTCAATCTCATACAATTTTTTATTTTTCATTTTTTTTTTAGATAGGATAAATAAAGACTGAGTTGGTGGAGAAGAAGGATTCTTCTTCACTAACTTCATTTCAGAATTTTTTTGGAATATCTTAATGAACTCCTCCTTTGAAATTGGTTTTTGATATATTTTTAATCTATGACCATTCACAAGAAGAGGAGTTTGACTTTCATCTATTTTTTTGATCCTCACTGCTCCATTACTAAAGACTTTTTCAATCTCATATGGCCCAAGCCAATGAGTTTGAAACTTTCCTTGAAAATCCTTAAACTTTGAATCAAATAACAACACCCAATCTCCCTCTTGAAACCTCTTGTCTTTGATATATTTATCATGCCATTTAGCCCTCTGTTGTTGGACTATGGCAGTCCTTTGAACTGCTTCTTGCCTAATTTCATCAAGTTCATTTAATTGTTCCAGCCTATGCTTTTGTGCCTCTGTTAAATCCAGTCCCAACTAGACTACCATCTTAAAAGTTCTGATTTGGAATTCTATAGGGAACAGGACTTGTTTCCCATAAAAAAGTTCATAGGGTGTATGTCCTGTTGTGTTCCTACATGTAGTTATATAGGCCCATAAGGCTTCAGGAAGTCTTTCTGCCCAATCTCTTCTATGTAGATGTACAGTCTTGGTGAGGATTCCTTCAATCACTTTATTTGTGGACTCCACTTGACCATTTGCTTATGGATGATAGGGAGTAGATTTCCTATGCATGATCTTGTATTCCTCCACAAGCCTTTCCACCATGTTGGATGTGAATTGAGATCCCTGATCTGTCACAATTTCTCTTGGAACACCAAAACGAGTGAAGATGTCCTCAAAAAGAAAATTAACTACAAATTTTGTATTAGCAAAAGGTAATGCTTTGGCTTCTACTCATTTGGTGACATAATCAGTGCATACCAATATATACTTTTTTTGTTTAGATCGAGGATTAATTGGTCCAATAAATTCTAAAGCCCATTTCTCAAAGGATTCTATAAGTACCTGAGTTTGCAATGGCATTTCATTTGAGGGAGCAGGTTTCCCTACCCTTTGGCAACTGTCACATCTTTTGACATATTATTTAGCAGCCTTGAAGATGGATGGCCAATAATATCCTAAAGAAAGGATTTTATAGGTTGTCCTTTTCTCAAAAAAATGTCCACCACATGGCTCATCATGACATGCTTTGAGAATCTCGAGCATTTCATCTTCCCTGACACATCTTCTAATCATAAGATCTGACCCTGTTTATACAATTCGTTAGTGATCCATGAATATCTTGCACTTTCTTGAATAATTTTCTTTTCTCTCTAGGAAACAAATGTGAAGGTAACTTCCCTGTGACTAAGTAATTAGCAACATCTACAAACTAAGGAGTTTGAGTAGTTACTACAAAAAGATATTCATCGGGAAACTTATCTTCAACTAGAGAATCCTCTTTGATATTCTGAATCCTAGACAAGAAATCAGCAACTTTGTTTTGTTTTCCAGGTCTATCTAGCACAGTAATGTTGAATTCTTGCAAAAGTAAAAGCCATCCTATAACTCTGCCATTAGTAATAGTTTTATTCATCAAATATCTAATTGCAGAGTGATCTGTATGAACAAAGGTTTCATATCCTGTTATATAATGTCTGAACTTGTTAATTTCACGAGCAACAGCTAAGAATTCCTTTTCAATCACAGAATAATTCAACACAGTGGGAGTCAAATTCTTACTTGTATAGTAAATGGCATAAGGAATCAAATCGTTTTGTCCCAATACAACTCCCAAATTTGTATCTAAAGCACTGTGGAAATATGGAAATGAAGTTTCCAGTTTGGACCTCTTAAAATAGGTGCTTCAGAAATTTTTTCTTTCAAGGTTTCAAATGCTAATTGGCAATCAGGATTCCACCTAAATTAACAATCTTTTGTAAGAAATTTGAAAAGTGGAGATGCCATTTTAGTGATGTTTTCTATAAACCTTCTATAGTAACCTGTAAATCCTAGAAAACTTCTAACATCCTTTTGGAAATTTGGAATTGATAACTTAGAGATGACTTCAACTTTAGATTTGTCAACTTTAATCCCATCTCCCGAAATGTGATGTCCTAATTGTAAACATCATAAAACATTTTTCATGGCTTAGTGAAAGGCTTGTTTCTTTACATCTTCTAAGCACTTTTTCCAAATTTTCCAAAGCTTCTTCAATTGTGTTTCCATAGACTGTAAAATCATCCATATATACCTCCACACAATCATGTATTAGATCAGAAAAAATTCCTAGTATTGCTCTTTGGAATGTTGCAGGTGCATTACATAATCCAAAAGGAAGTACTCGGTAGGAAAAAGTTCCCCCTGGACAAGTAAATGTGGTTTTATCATGATCCTCGGGTGCTACCTGAATTTGATTATAACCACTAAAACCATCCAAGAATGAGAAATACTTCTTACCTGCTAATGTATCTAACACTTGATTTATAAAGGGAAAAGGAAAATGATCTTTAAGGGTTGCTTTATTCAATTCTCGGTAATCAATGCACACCCTCCATTTACCATTCTTTTTAGGCACAATTACCAAAGGAGAAATCCATTGGCTATCTGAAATTGGGTAAATGAAGTTTACATTTAGTAATTTTTGGAGCTCTTCTTTTACAATCTCCCTAAGATTTGGATTCATCATTCTTTGAGGTTGTCTGACAGGTCTAATATTTTCTTCAATATAAATATGATGGATACAAGTCTTAGAATCAATGCCTTTCATGTCGGTGTATTCCCATGCAAATGCTGTAGAATGTTTTTGTAATGTTTTGATTAGCTCTTCTTTTTGTAGTTTCTCCAGGTTTTTGTTTATGTTCAATGTCCTACCTGGGAAAATTTCAATTGTAGAGCTACCAAAGTCTTCCATAGAATAGAGAGACATCTACCTAGATGACAAGTATCCAACATTAGATTTTTCTTGGAATTGTGCATGATCATATTCTGAAGATGTTTCAAAATTTTCCAATGTGTTCAAAATTTGACAATCTTCACTAATTTCTGAAACAATAAAGAGAGGCTGAATATCATCTTCATCATCAATCCATTCCCTGTCATCTATTTCTGTGATTGCTTTTGCTGGAGGATACAGAGTAAATTTATTTGTTGAATTACCATTAGAAATGTACATGTCACCAAATCTACAGCTAATAAAAGCATCAGTTGTGGCCAGCCAAGGTCTTCCTAATATGAGTGGGTGTCCTCCGAGATTATTCTTGAGAGTTAAGATCATGAAATCAACAGGATATTCCCAAGAATCTAAGGATACTGAAATATATTCTAATACACCATTTGGTTTGATTACTGATCTATCTGCAAGTTGCAATAAAGTGGGTGTGTAAAGAAGATTAGGAAGCTTAAGTTGCTCCATAGTTTGTCTACTCATGATGTTTATTGTTGCCCCTAAGTTAATCAATGTATTTGGAATTTCAATTCCATTTATGTGTCTTGAAAATTGGACTTCCTGGATCCACATATTTTTGTAGGACAATTTTTCCCATCATTATGTCTGCTATTTTTCCTACCAGATGAATTCTTTTTGTTCCTTTTACTTTTCTTCCTGGTCTTTTTATGCTCAACTCCTTTATTGTTTTGGCTAGAATTGGAATTTCTCTAATGGTTTGTAGCAAAGGAATTTTGATACAGTCATTCTTCAATTCATCTAGAAAATCATAGTTGGGTAACAAGATCTGTTTTTCTACCCCTCTATCGATTTGTAGTATTTCAGGAAAAGGAGGTGTAGAAGTAGATGTTGGTTGCTCAATGATAGGAGTTGTGTTCACTGGTTCTTTTTGTTTTCCTTTTTCAATGTTTTTATTTTGGAGAGATGTTTCCTCAGAACTTTTATTGACTTTTAGGGAATCTTCATCAGAAGTGTCTTGTTCTTGAATAACTATAGAAGGTCTTTTCTTTTTTAATATCCTTCCAGATCTTAGTTGAACATCATTAAGATCTAGAGGAGTAATCATGTAAGTTGGAAATTGTTGTCCTTCTACCATGTAAGCATTCTGAGGGTTTTTATTGTTGGGGTTGGTAATGGTTGGGTGGGTAGCTAATTTGGTTTCTGCTGAAATGGCAGCAAGAGTTGAGGATTCTGGTTTTGTTGTGGAGGTTGTTGTGGAAATGGCAATGAAAGCTGAGGGTTCTGATTTTGAAGTTGTGGTTGTTGATTTTGTTGTTGAATGTGTGGGGAAGGATAATTCTGATAAGATGGACGATATTGATAATATTGAGAAAATCTCCCATAAGGATTTTGTGCTCCTTGTGCCCACGGTTGAGATTGAAACTAAGATTGAGGTTGAGGCCAAGGTTGCTGCCAAGGATTCCAGTTTGGTGGGGGCTGAAAATACATTTGATTGTTAAATCCCTGATTTTGTGGCCCCTGCCAAGGTCTTCTAGCAACAAAAAAAAAAGAGGTTCTACAGAATTTGGGACCGTTTCCTCTTGAAAGATAGCTTAAGACCTAGGATTGAGGGACAACCCTTGGTCTCATGACTTTCTGAACAAATCATACAAG
Source organism: Pinus taeda (assembly GCA_000404065.3). Taxonomy (NCBI): domain Eukaryota; kingdom Viridiplantae; phylum Streptophyta; class Pinopsida; order Pinales; family Pinaceae; genus Pinus; species Pinus taeda. The sequence continues at coordinate 197,931 of APFE030370070.1, forward strand.
TTTCTACAATTTTTGCATCTAAAGGGCATTCCCTTAGAGCATGTTTTTTTTGCATTTTGGACAAAAAATGGCTAGAGCATCAGCCTTTGTTTTCTGCTTGTTTTGAATTTTAAGGGTGTCTAGTTGCTCACCAAGGCTCCCTAGAATGTTAGTTTTAAATTCATCAAGCATATTACCAATTTCTACCCTACTTACGGATCTTGTTGCAGATTTGTTTACTTTAACAAGAGAAGGATCTCTTGGTCCTTTCCCTATTTTAGATTTCCCTCTTGAGAGATGAACACACAATTATCCTATATCATTCAATGGGAGTTGAGAAATATCTCCCTTCCCCATGATGTTAAGGATATCTATCCACTCATCTCTAATGGCCTTTAATAAAAGAGCTTTCAAGGTTTCTTCATTTAAATCATTCATTTTTGCTCTTTTCAAATTATAGTTGAACCTCTCAATTAAATCTTCTAATTTTTCATCCTCTCTTTGCATCATTTTGAAAACCTCATCTTTGTGATTGGTAGGCATGCAATTATCCAAGTACCTATCCAAAAACATTTTTTTCATGTCATTCCAAGTTCTAATGGACTGAGTAACTAACCCCATAAACCATTTCAAAGCAGCTCCTTTTAGTGTTGAAGGAAACAATTTGAGTTTTTGAGAGTCCTCTAGATAGTAATAGGTTCTGCACAAGACTTCAAACTCAAATAAGAATGTTTCAGGATCCTCACTTCTCAACCCATGGAAGTTAGGGAGGACAAAAGGTGAGATGTTTTTCATAGTGGAATTTGTTTCCTCATCCACTATAGGGAATCCAAAAGAATTATCTATTTCCCTATTTACTCTACCTCCTCCATTATTTCCTCTACCTCCTCCATCATTTCCTCTACCTCTCCCTCTACCCCCTCCTCCAAACAGTGAGAATTCTCCATCTTGTTCTTCTTCTACCATTATAGTTTCTTCAGAGTCAGTATAGGATTCAACCTGCAGGGTTACTTCCTCCTCCTCTGGTTCTTCTATTATTGGAATATGGGAGAGAGGTTCTACTTCTTTTTCCTCACTAGGTGTTCCTAATTCTTCATCTACAATGTGCTCTCCTGTGGAGGTGAAAAAGGATCTTCCTATTGTTGGAGATTCGAATTTTTTCTCTCCTAAGACTGCCTTGGTAGATGAGGTAGGAGATTATGTTGATTAGATTTCTGCCCTTGGAATTCCAAGAGTCCTATGGCTAGGAGTATGAGTTTCGGATGGAGGTGTGTCTTTTCTTGTTCTTGGTGGAGTAGGTGGAGTTGTAGGAATTAAAATTCTGCCCCTAGCTATAAATATACCCCTAGAGTCTCTTTCTCTATGCATGTCATTTTTTTTTAATTTAAGAGATAAGGCTACCTAATTACACTTCCCTGAAAACGGGGCCAGAATGTTTGGTCAATTTAGTGTCCTAAATTGCTCTACATTAATTATCAATCTGGGTATCGTAAATTGATGAAGTGTAGTACACTGTTTGTGCTAGATAACCCTTCTTACTTCTTTGTTTTTGTGTTTTATGTTTTTTTGGGGGTTTTTGGTCCCTTAATCCCTAATAATTTACAATGTAACTATAAAAATCTTAAATCTAACTTCTAAGATTTGGAAGCGAAGTTTAATCAAGAAATGAAAACAGAGTTTCTATTCTTGTTCTTATCATTATTTGCAAATCATGAACTAAAAACTGAAAGTGAAATTGCAACTACTTTTTAATCAATTATAGAAACAAAACCAAATGAAATACTTAGTTACCCTGCCTCTCAATTTTGGGAGAAAAATCTCCTTGTGATGACATTTGAGGAATTTTTTATTTCATTATTCTAAGAGAAGATAAATGCAAGAATGTAGAAAAGACTCGATGCATGAATGAAGTATTCAACCACTTAGTTTAATATGAGTTATCAACTAGAAGGCTTTTCAGAAACATTTATCTACACCATGGGTCAATAAACTAATAATAAAATAGCAAGAACAGTAATGGCACTGATCAGTCTATTTGAAAATTTAAAGACTAGTGAAACAGTGAATGAAACAAACTAAATTACACTACTGAAATTCAACTTCTAACTACTAATAAAAACAAGAAAGAAATTAAACAAAATGAAGTTATTCTACACTAAAAGAAGTTATTATGCATTAGTAAGGAAATGATAAAAGTTGCATTATAAACAAGGTTAGTACGAAAATGATTATGAACACTATGAGAGGAAATGATGGATTTACAGTTTAACTAGAAAAGACAAAACAAAATGAAATAAAACCTCATTCAGCGCAGGGGCCCTCTGCAACTGATCAGGTTATGAGTGCCCAATAAATCTCCAAGAAACTCTTTCATATATCCATAAAACATGCGATCTTCATATTAAAAACAGGAAAATGAGTTTCAAAATTACAGAACAATAAGTCTGAGCTTAATACATGAGTAAATTTGAACCCCTTCCGAGTTACACAGGCATTTATAAGAAAATCATGTAACTGTTTGTGGAGAAAAATAAGCTACAACCAAAAACACGTAGGAGATAGGTACACAAAATTTCTTCCTCGGCTGCTGGAGACATAAATCCAAGATGGTGGCTATTGGATTCGGTTGCACAGATGGTTGTTGGAGTCCGTAGGTTCAGGAAGTTGTTTCGGATAACGCTTCCCATCACTATGAAACGTGTTGGTTATCCATGAAACCAAGTCCTATTACCTTCAGTCTCTACGTTTGACTTCTCCATTTGACCGTAGTCTTGTACCATCTTCCTTGTCGACCTAGGAAAGGTGAATAGGACATGGTCCATGTCATGATGATTTCCAAGCTACCCTTGTAGTTAGTTTCTCCTTCTGACACCTAGAACTTGTTAAAGCATGGAGGTAGTTGCGGAACAACCGATTCGATGCAGAATAGGCTACGTTCCGTAGCTAAAAGACAAAAAATTATTCAAATAGCAAAACATAGAAGCATAATATGTAAATCATTAAATGTCCTCCTTAAGGCAATATATACTAGTCATTGATGATAAGAATGCATTTTCTTCATGGAAAAACAAAGAAAAGGGATGAGAAGAGTTGCTAGGGAAAGAGTAGTTTTGAGGCTTGACAGGAGCTGCCCCTGGCACTAACTCAATAGAAAAGTCTACCTCCTTATGAGCTGGAAACTCTGAAATATCCTCAGGAAATACATCCTGAAACTGCTGCAAAACTAGGTACCTTCTCAACACATCTGCATCGTCAACTTCCTTACCCTTATCACTAGAAACGTGCACTGCAAAAAACATACACCCTTTCCTGTGACTATGCTTTGCTTGCATAACTGTCACCATCCTAACTCATGTGGCTTTCTTCTTACCCTCCAAGACTCTTGGTTCCCCATTTTAATCAACACACTCAATGGCTTTGTCATAATAGTATACCTTAGTTATGTGAATATACAACCAATCCATGCCCAACAACATATTGTATGATCCCAATAGTAATACAATCAGATGTGTTGCGATAGGCATAGCATTTAAATCAAATGAACAAGCTCTTAGCCAATGATGAACTCACTTCTTTGTACCTATCGCCAACTGCACTAACCAAGACTATGCATGCAATTCCTTACTCAAACCACGCTTATCCACCAAGTCAGGACTAACATAGCTATAATTAGATCCAGGGTCAATCAAAATAGAAATAAATTGATCACAAAGCTTACCATCCATCTCTATGATAGATGCCTGATGTTCTGCCTTCCTATTGTCCACTGTTGCATAAATACAAGGAATACTCTACCCTACATCTCCAACATTCTGCACCTCCTTTGCACTGTATATCTTAGGCCTACCACCCTAATGCTACATATAATCTCTCATAAGGTGCTCCTCTCCAACTGACCAGTGCCCTCACCTATATGTTATTGTTGTGACCCATGTCCCTATCTAGCTGCATTGAACTTCTTTTGCAGTGCCATATTTTCTTTCCCATTTGCATTTTGAGGCCTTGTTCTCTTAGGCTACAATTTTCCTTTACCTTTGTTCTTCCCTTTCCATCCTTGCTGAGATTCATTCTTACGCTTTTACTATTCATAGCAATGTTTCAATTTTCCAATGAATTCCTCATGTGTCTGAGGCTCGTCATACTCAATTTGATCTCTAAATGCCAATGGCAAACCACTGACAAATATTTGAACTCTAGCCTTCTCATCTGCAAGATATGGTACATACCTAAATAGCTCCAGAAACTTGGTCGTGTACTCTTCATCTGTCATTGACCCCATATTTAGCTCATATAATTCTTTGGACTTGCTACCGTAGTACCTCTCTGACAAGTACTTCTTCCTGAAAAGCCTCTTGAACTCTCGCCAACTCAAGTCATCTGTCCTGATGTCTCTGACCCGCTTAACATATTCCCACCAAATGTTTTCTTTACCTTTCAAGTTGAAGATAATGATTCATGCCTTCATGTTATCTGTGTACTCATGCAACTCAAATAATTTGTTCATCCCAAGTATACAAGCCTCTACATCTTCAAGATTCTTCACATATCCATCAAAAGTAGGTGGCTTCACTTTCTTGAACTCATATGGAAAATGTCCCCTATCATTCCTCCTGTAGGGATGATAACAATGATGATCATGATGTCTATCAGAACCAAAACTAGAATGATACTTGCACTCATCACCCCTCCTATCTGAAGTGTCCAACAACTTGCCATCTCTCATCGTATCAGATCTATCTGACCTATATCTACCAGGAGACCTATTGCCATATGCTCTATTAGTTATGTCCTCTTGTCTATGGCTGATCCGAAGTGGCCCTTGTCGCTACAATTATGACAAACTCTAAAGAAGTATAGCATTAACCTCTACTTGCTTCTCTTGTGCATGTATGATATTGTCATTATCCACCTGACAACTCCTTATTTCTTCCTTTAAGATTCTCAATGTATCTGCCAAATCGGAAGAGTTCCCAACAACATACTGCTCTTCAGATTCATAGGGAGAGTCTTTGTAGTCAACCTTATTGCTAGCCATTTTATATTTCTTTCTTTCAATGCATAATATGTCAAATAAAACAAATCACAATAAATCAACATACCTTAGTATAATATGGGGAAGTTACCTCGTCTCCAAGATCAACAAATCAACGTGACACACATATAACATAAATATAATAACATATATACATATGCAAATAAATGCATCAACACATAAACATCATTCTAGGTAGGGTCTAGTCATCAATGCAAGTCCATATCAATCATGCATGCTATGACCTCATGCATGACAACAACCATTACTCCATTGTACCCATTGCCACATGTAACTATCAACATGCATAAGAAATGCCTAATCAACTACACAAACGCATAAGTACATGTAGTTGAGCATATGCAATCAATTCTTGTAATAAACCTACAAGACTAATACATGTAATCAAACCTACAAGAATGCAACCTAACATACAAGGATGTAACTAAGCAACATATAATCAACATGTAAGCAACATACACCAATATGTCACCAATCACATACTCATGACAATGCATTCCACAAAATCAACATCAAGTCCCTCATGACAATCCTTTTCTATAACCATGATCAATAAGATGCAATGCAACACGCACATGGAATGAAAGTGTAAGAGACACACATGCAACTAACATGCATGCTTGACCAACACACACCGTCCATCTAGTCCGAGGGATGAACCATGCTTTGATACCACTTTGTAACACCCTCCTCCCACATCTACCCAAGTAACCAGCCAACCGGGGTAAACATGCGATGAGAGACTACTATGATTCTATTCGACCTCCTATGTGACCTTAAGGAAGTGGAATTTACTGAATACAAACTAACTTTGTTCTAAATATAAAGATGCAATACGTACCTTTGTGACGGTTGCACATCCTGTAGATCAAAATATTGCTCCATCTGTAGTATCCATGTTACCAAATCCTTGCCATCAAACTTCCTCATATCTATCTTCAAAATGTGGTGGTTCTTAAACCCCACATTAGAGTCTCTAAAATCATAATTCATATTCCTTTTGTCCTCATCATGATTTTCATGGAATACCTTGTCACCACTAGGAAGCCTGTCTTGGAACAACTTTGTCAACCCTTCCAATTTAACATTCATCACATCCATGTCTACTTTAAAAACCTCCATGTTTCCTTTTATACCATCCATGTCCCCTTTTAAGCCATCCATGTCCCCTTTTAGTTCATCTTTGGTTGCTCTTTGTGAGATCAAAATTTGTTGCACTTGGTGTCGTAATTTTTATATACCATGCTGCAATTTTTCCTCTTCATGCATCATAGTAGATCTTTCTGAGGGCTTAATTGGTGTAGAATTATTTTGTTTGGGCGGAATTTTAGTACCAAATACTGATATATAGGCTTCAATATGCCCTTGCAACCACTTCAAACTATTTTTTCAAACAAAAGTTATGCAATAAAAAAAAAAAAAAAAAAAAAAAAAAAAAAAAAAAAAAAAAAAAAAATTACACACCTTTTTCTAACTTTTAGGAGATCAATATTTAAATGGTTGTAACTCTGTAATATCATATATTCAAGGTCTAAAATTCCTTCATTTGGTAGCCCTATGAGTCTTATTTCTAACGACACAAGTTAGACCAAAATTGGATTCTTCAAGATAGTGTTATGTCAAATCTCCCATAATGACCTAATTATGGACTGGTTAAGTAGGGTGAACTTGTACGTAATGCCACGTGTCACTTTTTAAGACTTCAACTCTGAAATTGATACACACGAGACTAAATTTTGTTCATTTTCTGTCAATTTTTACGAAATTCCAATCTGATGATTGCATATAAAGTTATGACGATTTTCCCTTGGTTACTTTTTTGATACTGAATTATGGAGCTTGAAAAAACCATAACTTCTTCAGACCATATCTTATAAAATATAGAGAACCAGGATTTGAAATTCTGACACGAAGTTCAGCAAGATTTTGGCTCCACGCGGTCGCAATTTCAACTTCTGAAACTTTGTAGAAAAAAATGATAGCGAAAATGCCACGATGACCTGTTTGAAGAAATGAAATCCTAGAATCCAAAGCTTTGATACCAAATGTTATGGAACCAACTCACAAAATAGAAAAAAATATATATAGATCAACGACATAAAAATTATCCTCTTTGATGGGGAAACCTCCTTTACATTACATAAATGAACAATTCTTCGATGATACAAATGACAAGACCTCTTTTGTATAAATAGGAGTCTAAGGGGTCACAATATAATCAGAGCCTACATAACAATAATAATGTAAAGGCACGGAATGGTTTATAGTTATTTTTTCATTCAAGTAATAGTTCCGATTCTTAAAAAAGTCTCCTCCCTACAAAACCCTAGCTTCTGAGCTCTGAGCTCTGCACCCTACTGCCAATGCGCAGTCCTGCGCCCCTGCGCCATCAGACCTTCTCAGAACGTCATCATACTCAGAATAGCTTGCAGTAACGGTTCTGGAATATATAGGACATCGCGTCGTGTCCTCTCGGAAGGGAGGGGAGGGATCTCAAGCCCCCCCTCCTTCAAATGAACAGCAACGGAATGGCGGCGCACCCGTGTTCTCCTCGCCTCCACCTGGTTCATTTCCAGAACAAGGCCAAAGTTCCAAACAGCCTGACATTTCAGCACAACACCCAGACACGGAAGGGGAAGAGACAAATACTCCAAGGGCATCACAGCGAAAGGCAACATCGGCCACTTGCATCCCCAAGGCAACAGAACGAATCAAAGTTGAGCTTCCCAGCCATAGAATCAATGGCGAAATCCAATACATGAAAGATCATGCACTCATTGGAAAATTTCTCGGGTTCTGGCCAACAGAAAGAGCTTTATATGGATGGATCGCCTCTAAATGGAAACCCAAAGGGCATGTATCGCTGCTACTAGGCCCTAAAGGCTTCTTCACTGCTATATTCACCTGCCTGGAGGACAAAATAAGAGTATTTGAAGGAGGCCCTTACTTCTTCAACTCCGCAGGTCTCTTCCTGCGAGATTGGAAACCGAGGTTCAATCCAGACACAGAAGATCTAAGTCACGCTCCAGTGTGGATTCGCATGTATGGTCTCCCCATGGAGTACTGGAGAGAAGAAATGCTGAAGGACATCGGTGATCGCATTGGCACCTTTATAAAAGTTGTTGAGGAAACCAAGAACAGAAGATTCACCTCATATGCCAGGCTCTGCGTCCAAATGCATCTCAAGAAGACCCTTGCAGACTCGGTAAGTCTTTTTCACGATGACTATGAATGGACTCAACCTCTTGATTATGAACATATTCCATTCCGCTGTCGTAAATGTCATGAACATGGTCATCTGTTCCGAGACTGCCCTCTGACCTCCCAGCCCAAATCTTCTGTTAATGAACCCAGCAAAGACTCTGAGGGTTTCACTAAAGTGCCTTCTCGACGCAGACATACTAAAAAACAGGCTGCTACTCCCTCAAGCCCCAAAAAGCTAGCCTCCCAAAACAGATTTCAAGCCCTCGCTCCTCAAGATCCCTCAGTCTCACAGCCAAATGTATCCCCTGCCTCGCCTCCGCAGCCATCATCATCCAAGGATCTAAAAAACCCCTCGGATCCTTCCTCCTCTATAATGGCCAATGCTCCTCTTGACTCGAATGCCAAAATGCCAACCATAGAAGCTGATATACACCCCTCATCCATGGATCTTGATGCCGCACTAGCCCTCAGTTTGCATGAGGAGGCTACAGAAGACCCTCAGAACATCCCCATTATTATGGAGGAAGATCAAGAAACGGTAAGTATAGATGGTCTGGATATACTTAAACTTGAAGAGGCCTGCAAGCAAAAAGAATATAATTCAATCCCCCCATGGGAAATAGATAGACTTGCAGGAGTCCTTGCTAAAGCTCAGCACAGCAAATGTCTTGGAATACAAGCAGGCAGTCCATGGGACGGCAAGAAAATCCAAAAAGAAACCAAGAAAAGGGGACGCAAAACCGATTTGCAAAGAACCATCATTCTAGGAGAAATACTTATGGAATCTGGGAGATTTCCGAAGTTGACCACGTTTTACAAGCCCCATCCCCAAAGTTCCCCATGAAGCTTATCTCCTGGAACATGCGTGGGCTCAACAATCCTTTGAAACACAGAATGTTGAAGAATATGATACAGTTGGAAAAACCAGCAGTGGTATTCCTTCAAGAAACAAAAAGTATTAGCACAGCGCTTGAAAAGATCCTTCGCAAAGCCTGGAGCGGAAGTAGATCAGTTTCTGTGGACGCAGTAGGAGCGTCGGGCGGGCTCTCCATTGCATGGAATCCGCAGATCCTAAAGCTACAAGACTTTCATGCAACCCACCATTTCATTCAAGCTAATTTTCATCTTATTGGAACGGACATTCATGGACTCCTCACCAATACATACTTCCCGCAAGATATGCACCACAAGCTAGATGTGCTGGAAGCATTAATAGATCTAAATTCAACCAGACAATTCCCATTGTGGATAAGTGGAGGCGACTTCAATCTTATCACTCATCTGGGGGAAAAAAAAGGCGGGCGCATGAAGCTAGAAGATGACAGCGCCGATTTCAAAGACTTCATTCGAAGTAATCAGCTTATAGATATACAAACTTCCAATGGCACCTTCACATGGACGAACAAGCGCAAGGGAGTACACAATATTGCCTCGCGACTTGATCGCTTTCTCATCTCAGACAACGCTATCCACCTGGGCGGAGACTTTAACGTTGCCATCCTCTTTCAGGGGGGATCGGACCATTGGCCAATCATGTTGCAATGGACGAGACCTGGTAAACATAGCAATCGACCATTTAAATATGAAGCCTTTTGGGCCAGTCATCCCAAATTCAAAGAGGTGGTCCAAGAGGCATGGAAATCATTCTCTCCTCCAGAAGGTGCAAAGATGTTCATATTTCAACAGAAACTCTGACATCTCAAGCAAGTATTGAAGGTGTGGAATAAAACTCAATTCAGGAACATCACGGAATCCAGGCAAAAACTGGAACAGGAAATGAGCACAATACAGCAAACAATCATCCTAGAAGGAAGAACAGAGGAATTGGCAGACAAGGAGCAAGCCACATGGACAGCGTTAGAAGCTCGGAGATCTCAAGAGGAAATCCTCTGGCGCCAAAAATCCAGAATAAAATGGTTAAAAGAAGGTGAGAAAAATACAAAATTCTTTCATCGATCTACCATTCAACGACGAATGCACAATAACATTGCCTTCATCAACAATAACCAAGGGGAGAAATTAGAAACGCATGAAGATATGGAAAAAGAGCTAAGGGATTACTTTCAGGAAGCACTCAAGGAACAAACCAGAAGCAGAACAGCAGCAATACAAGAGGTCACTAGGCACATCCCCAAGCTCATTACAGAAGAACACAACAAAAATTTGCTGCAACCAGTCACAAAGCGAGAGGTAGAGGAAGCAATGGCGCAGTTAAAAGATGGTAAGGCTCTTGGACCTGATGGCTTTACTGCAAATTTTTTTCATGATTTCTGGGAACTAATACACACAGAGGTCTGGGAACTAGTGGAAGAATCTCGCTCCATGCAGTGGCTCCTCCCCTCCCTCAAATCCACGTTCATTGCTCTGGTTCCCAAGGGGGAAGAAGCCAATACGCCTGACAAATTCAGGCCCATAGCCCTCTGTAATGTTATTTATAAACTCATCTCCAAGGTAGTGGCCAATCGGCTCAAACCCCTCCTGTCGCTTCTTGTCCTTCCGGAACAAACGGGTTATGTCGAAGGTCGCCAAATCATGGATGGCATTATCCTTTCTAATGAGGTGCTCCACTCCCTAAAAATCCTAAAGAAACCTGGTATGATTATGAAGCTTGATCTATCTAAAGCCTTTGACAAGCTTAGTTGGGAGTATATTCAGAAGATGTTGCTAGCCTTTGGCTTTAATGCAACATGGACTAGATGGATCATGAGCCTTATCTCATCTCCCTATTTCTCGGTTCTTCTCAATGGCTCCCCATCTTTGCCTTTCTGCTCCTCACGAGGCATCCGCCAAGGGGACCCCCTCTCGCCTTTCATTTTCGTTCTGATGGCAGAAGGGCTCAGCCGCCTTATACACCACGCTATCTCCTCTCAAGCAATCAGAGGCATAACACTTCATGGCCTATCCCCCTTATCTCATCAACAGTTTGTCGACGATACCATGCTCTTTGGCCATCCTTCTTCTTCTGAAGCTAAATCCTTCAAAGCCTTGCTCGAGCTGTTCTCTGAAGCCTCAGGGACCTCCATCAATGCTTCTAAATCTCAGCTCTTCTTTTTCAATACCCCTGTATCCATTCAAAGGAATATAGCGCGCATCCTTGGCTTCACCATTGCAGTGCTCCCGTCCAAATACTTGGGTGCTCCTCTTATGGTCTCTGCTCTCAAGCATGCATCGTGGCGCACGCTCCTGGACAAGATGGAAGCCAGACTCTCATCCTGGACATACCGATCGCTAAACACAGCCAGTCGACTTGTAATGATCAAGTCCGTGCTCCAGGCTATGCCTCTTTACCTCTTTTCTATATTAGCTGCTCCCAAGTGGGTACTCAAAGCAATTCGAAATCTTCAGCGGAACTTTCTATGGGGATCCACAGGTCTCAACAGGAAATGGGCCCTAGTTAAATGGTCAGAAGTATGCCAACTTAAATCAAAAGGAGGATTAGGCCTGCGGGATCCAATGCAAAGTAATCATACCATGGGCGCGAAAGTTTGGTGGAACTGGCTGGTCAAACCTCAAATTCCATGGGCAAAACTCTGGCAAGCCAAGTATGCACCTGGCAGTCAATGGGAGGATCTCATCAGAATAAGTCCAAGCATCTCTGGATCCATGATCTAGAATGCAGCTAAGCTGCACAGTGCATTCATACAGGAGTACAGTTTCTGGGAAGTTCATTCCGGTAGATCAGCGCGTTTCTGGGAAGATTCGTGGCAACAACTTCCAAAGCTTGCTACGATATTCCACAAACCACTTTGGCAGACTTACATGCAGAGCCACAGTTTGGTTCGCATCTCCCAATTCTGGCAACAATAGGCAAACAGTGATTACCAACAATGGAAGCCAGCTTGCTCATGGCAACCAGGATGGCAAGAAGAGACCCACGCAGATATTGAGGAAGAATTAAACCATAGGAAAATCAAGCAGTCAAATAAGCAGGATAAGCTGAGATGGGGGAACACAACAAAGGGAACCTTTACCACGAAAGAGGCTTATATACTGTGATATGCTCCAAGTCAAAACAACAGTGATCCGCTATGGAATAATATATGGCAGCCCAAACTTTGGCCCAAAGTTTCAACCTTTCTATGGTTGTTGAGCAAAAAACGCATCCTTACTTGGGACAACTTGCAGAGAAGAGGATTCATTGGGCCATCAATATGTCCAAATTGCGCTCTCCAATCGGAAACCCTACTGCACCTCATGGATACATGCCCTCTCGCAGCCCATCTCTGGAATCAAATAGAACGATGCAATCAACGGAGAGTACACCGTCAGGGAGATATCGCAAACCTGCTGAGAACTTGGCACAAATCGTCGTATAAAAGTCCGCTGTTGAACTCTCTGTGGGCTCTCATCCCAGGATTCCTATATTGGTCCCTATGGAAGGAATGGAATAACAGAGTATTCAACAATAAAAAGCGCCCTCCTGACATCCTTTGGCTACTATTCAAACAAAGTATCCAAGAAACTTTGGCGATAAGAACATGGCAAGAAACAGACTGGCCCTCTTCTCCACAAGAGCTACAGGTCTGGAAATTATGGGATATCCACATTGCTTGCCCACCTTATGCCCCCTCTTCATCCTCTCCCAAGATTGGCTCCCCTGTTCATTGGACACCCCCAGTATCATCAGTCTTCAAACTTAATTTCGACGGTGCAGCAAAAGGAAATCTAGGACCAACTGGATACGGAGGTGTCATTAGAAACGATCAAGGTAACATTCAGCACATTATCTTTGGCTCCATAGGCAATGACACCAACAATGTTGCAGAACTGGAAGGCCTATGGAAAGGCATATGTATAGCCAATCAACAAGGGTACTATCCGCTGGTAGCTGAAGGCGACTCATTAATCCTCATCAACGCAGCTATTCGAATTCAGGCAGGATCACCTGCTGCCAAAGTAGCTTCCAGTTGGAGATTGCTCAGCAGACTTGAAGCACTGGAGGACAGGCTCAGGAGCCCCAATAGCATTATCTTCCAACATGTTAAGAGATCCGCCAACAAGGTAGCAGATCGCCTGGCCAACCAAGGAGTTAATCTGAATAGCTCACCCTTCTCAGGTCATCTCAATGAATCAAAGGACACTCAACTTCAACAGGATTGCCTTTCTCTGGCAAATCAGGACCTTCTACCCCCGGCTGCGGGTGATTAGTCTGCCCATAAATGAACGGGCCGCCTCATTAAAAGGCAAGTGGCAGCCCGCTCCAAACGTGTGGACGGAAGCGCCTCGAAACCGCCTCCTTCGTCCGGCTCAGTTAAATGCAGCCATTACTCCGCATGGGAGAATGGTCACGCGGCATTCTATTTCATTCGGCTCCATCGGCTCGAGGCTGCATTATGCAAGGGTGGTAATGGTGGGTAAGGTCTGTAACTGGTCGCGGGGTTTAGCCTGCAACTCGCTTAGCTTGTGGATGAGATTGTTTTGGCCGAGTGTGTCAGGCTTTAGAACTCGGCCCTCTGTGCAACAGGCCCTGGTCTTCATCCTGGATCGCTCTGGCTCTCTGGTTTATCTGCTTCAAAAGAATTTGGCACCTGTGCGGTCTCGTTGGCTCCAAAGTTTCTGGGCTCTGTGCCATACTCTCAGCGTCGCCCTGGTTCACTCCGGCCAGCATTCGGGGGTGGTAAGCTCTGGTTTTTCCCTGTCTGTCATTTCAATTGATATTTCCTCACCTGGTCGGCTCTTGTGTGGTGAAAGGCTCCTTTGTACACCAGGCAGCACGATACCAGAATGCCACGAGAACGAATGCGGCAACCTTGCCAACGGGGAGGCTCAAGAGGTGGCGCTCGTGGATGAGCTTCTCCTCTGCGGTCCTCAGCCTCACTTGGTTCTCCTTCCGAAGAAATTAACTCTCCAGGTGCTCGGAGGGGCCGCAGCAGAGGACGAGGGCGGGGTGGCACAGTGATGTGCTCGCTTGGCTCTCACCCTTCCACGCGGTTCCGGTTCCCCTGTGTTCTAGATAACGCCACCTTTTATGTTACTGTTCGGCTCGAGAAATGCGAGCACACCGACCTACCAGCAGCTCCAACGGAGTCACGACCACCCTCTCCTGTTCAAAGCTCTCGACTGCAGCCTGCGGAGGCCTCGGGTGCGGCTGCGGGAGCAATTGCTGGAACAAGCGAGCCTGCATGCAATGAACCTCCCTACACGGATTCGAGCGCCTCTGATCCCTACGCCTGCCGAGTGGTGGAGGAACAACCGTCCACCTCCATGGATGAGTAAGTCCTCTGCTTGGCTGCGCTTTCAGTCCCAGAATGGCGGCTCCATGGTTTTTGCACGATATTTATCATCGTATGTAATGTCTGTCAAGTTTCTTGGGAAGGGTATGAATGGTAGCTCTGAGTCTGTAATGGGAGCGGGTAGCATAGCTCAATGTTTGTTACGTGTCTTGTCTTTGGATCGTTGGGAAGTTCCGTGTCGTTTTGGCAGGGACAGAAAGCAATCTGCGTGTAACTAGTTTGTTATCTGCGTGTAACTAGTTTGTCATGTGTCTGGGTCTAGAGTCAATGGACAGCTCCTTAGCTCCACAGTTTTCAGGTTTATGTTCAGTCATAGCGTGCTCAAATGTTCAGTGGCGGCCATCTTAGCATGGCGGATGTACTCTTTTGTAACAATTTTTGTATAATATAATAGCAGTAGTCAAATTTAAAAAAAAATAATAATAATAATAATGTAAAGGCACAACAATAATAATAGTGGGATTCTATGAGGCACAACAATAACAATATGGGGAATACATGGGAACAAAAATAACAATAAGGGGACTACATGGGAACAACAATAACAATAAGGGAGCTACATGGGAACATCAATAACAATAAGGGGGCTACACTAGTATTATAGGGACCTAACAAGGTACTTCTAAGTGATATTTTCTTACTTGGAAATCGCAAAGAGGCATAAGAGACAAAGAAACTACTGAAAATATTGGTGTTGATTAATATCATATATTGGTTGTTTGAATATTATATTTTCAAAGAGGTGTATACAAACAAAATAATAGGTCCAGGATGTGGGCACGCTAGACATATTTTTTTTAAATAAATGCTAAAAACGGTTCTCCTAATAAAATATTGAATCACATGCATACAATGCCAATGATTCAAAGTATATTTCATTGCAAATAATTAGACATGTTGTAAGGTTGCATGGCTCACACATAGTGGTCCAGGAATTATGTTCATCATGATGAATTCAATAGTCATGAAGCATATGGAGGATACATGGTTTGATGAATTATAGGATGAAATATGAAACCTTTGATTGAGAATAAAAATGGATGGAGTTAACCCATATTCTCACCAAAACACCAACTACTATGTTTGGAATATGTTACCGATCAATAGCAAAATCTCATGGTTGACTGTGAAGAACAAATTTCTTTTGTCAGCTCTTATAGTTATAGTAGAATAAAAATGGAGAGAGCAAATGTCTACCACCAAAACATTGATTGATTAATTGAAGTAATCATGGAAGCACACACACACACACACACAAAAGACCCATCTTTATTGAGAGGACATTTATGTTGTATGGCATATGTGTGTATACCATTAGTAGTTATCCAGGACTATGAATATTCTCTATTAAGCATGTCGATGAATTTTTTATATATGTTATGCAATTTTGCATACTTTATTTGATGAAACTCTCTTCTTAGGCACTAAAATTATCCTTACACAATAACATTGTAGGTCATGTAACAAAAGGGTATCATGGATGGAAAGGTTGTGAAACTTCTATAAACATTATATGGTTCAATGACCTATGAAAGCTACTATATGATTACTTGAGGGTATTCCCACCTTTATAGGAGAGTGGCATCTAGTTTCAATAGTAAACTAGAGAGAACTTGAAGACCTAAAGTAATGACATGAATTGAATAGATTAGGGCATATGAAACAAAGAAGGAGAAGGAAATTATATAATTTTTTGATTCAGGTGGGGAATCCATGTTCAAAGATCTCAAATTTTTTGACAGTTTATGTTAAGAAAATTCCCATCATGATGAAAATGAAAAGTGTATTTTGTGAGCTTCCATTTTGGGAGCATCTTAACATTTTACACACAGTAGATCCCACATGTATATTAAAAAATGTTTCTTATTCTTTGAAGAGAAACATATCATTGAAAAAATCAACTCATTGGGTGGATTAATATACCTTGTTTCTTTCATGCTAGAATTTAACATTCGCCAAGAAAAGTAAGGAGAGAAGAGGTTGATCCCTCTTGGTATTTTAAAGAAGGTGATTTCCCATGGATTTTGTATAAAGGTGATTTGTTTATGGAAAACAATGTTATATTGGGTGTGAAGATACCTTCTTCATATGGATTGACTCAATGATGTTGCTTCATCCTAGAAGGATGCTTGTCAAGGTTGAAATCACATGGCTATATGAGCCTTTGAAAGGTATATATGAGGATTACATGCTTCGTTTTTTAGGTTCAGTTTATATGGTATACATTCACAACGTTATGAAAATTAATTTTGTGGTTCCATTATCCTTTACTCCTGCATGGATATGTGAATCACAAGTACCCTTGTGACACATGATGCTCCACATAAAAATTATATACATTTGTTCATTAGATTACATCAAAGGAGATTCACATGGCTAACACTCCACAATGTTGTGGAGAGATAGCTAAGATATTTTGTATGTTTTAAAAAGGAATTTCCAAGAGCTTCATGGTCTTGCAGATCCATTTTATGATTCATGAAGTTAATTATTGAATTAGTTAGGGTGGATCATGCCACTGGTTGTTTTCTTTGAGAGACATGTGAAAGCAAGTTGAAAGGATATTTTTGTTAAAGGGAAAAACTTGAGGGGTCTCTGATGAATGGGTACATAGTATATGAGTCATTCTATTATGATAGTGATTAAACCAAGAAAATCAGTGACACATAGGTGGAGTGATTTGGGATGACCATGGGCATGAGGGCAAAAGGGAAGGAGAACTACTCCAAACCAATCGTAACAGACACATGATAAAAAGTAAGCTATATATATATATATATATACACTAAACCTAATGATATTTATTTGGTATCATACTATTTGTTTGGATTTCATGAGTACATTGATGAATTTAAAGCTTGATTCCAATAAATAAATTCATTCTTTATGACATGGAGGCAACATGACCATGTGTCACATTATATGAAGAGAAGAGAAGAGGAAGGGACAATTACATGAAATAATTTGTATGGTTGAATGATGAAAATTTGTGTTATCATGATTATTTTTAAAAAATTCCAATGATCTATTCTAACAGTTGGTTGTCTGATCGAATCATAGAGAAATGTGATGCAACCAATCATTAACCACATGGTGAAGAGGACGCTCTAAAATTAATGATAAGGTGCATCAATTCTATAATAGTATCTCTATGTTAGTTGTTCATTTTGCAGTTTATATTTGAATTATAACATGTACTTTCTTTTATTACTTAGGTTCCTAGATATATGGCATTTCCCTTTGTTCAAAATTTTAGAAGTGATTTTTCTCCCAAGTAAGTGAGCACTTGGACATCATTTATTGAATTGAGGATGTCAACCATAATCATGTATCACATAATTGTAACATGGAGGTTGATTTTGAGTAATCTAGTCATCTTAGCTATTGTGGTCAGAACCTAGTAGACAAAAAGTTAGGTTATGTTAGAATGATATTAGAGATCATGTGAGTGGAACTCTTGGCTTTCCAGTGCGTTAATTTTAGGTGTGAGTGTTGGGATACCTTTAACTAGATAATTCAATAACAGTTATAGATTGTGCAATATAAAAACTTTAAACGACATCAACAACCAATGCATCATATAAAAAGTCATAACATACATGAATGATAACTTCAAATTATTATATATCTCAAATATAGATATTAGTATACACATTAACAATCAATATGCCAATAGTTGGTGTAATATAGGTGGATTGGTGGGTGCATTTGTGGACATATTGATGGTTGGATTAGTGAATGGAGAAGTAGGAACAATTGGTGGCAAAGGTGGACGGGGAAGTGTTGGAGAATTGGGAGGTAGAGAGGGAAAATAGAAACATCATCAAAGATTTATTCATTTGAGGATGTAGAAGAAAAATAAGATGAATAAGATCAACAAGCATGTCTCTTAGCTCCTCATCCCTCACTCTTTGGAATAACATTATGATACCAACAATATGATTAAGCAAGAATGTCATAACTTAGGTGAGGCTCACTAAAATCATTGCAAGCTTAAGATATAAAGAGATCACTCCAAGTTGAACTCATGAGACTTCATAGCTAGCAATCAAACCACATAATTGATATGTTATCTGGAAATGACATTGGAGTTTTGGTCAAACATGGTGCATGTTATGGCCCTATCCTACCCCCTCTAGTCAATGTTACTTAAGTTTTTAGGACTTATTTAGTTAATGAATGGTGTCCATCCTCTTTGAATAAGGTCCAATATGTAGTCGGCATGCTGCTAATACCGTAAAGGTCTACCCCAATTAAATAAGTCTTGCAACGTATTTGGTACTTAATAATAAATATGGTCTAGTCATTAATGCAAGGACCACTAATGGTCAAGTATAGGGGTAGATATAATGTGGGGTCCCTATAATACTAGTGATTACCCCATTACTATTGTAGTTGTACCCCTTATTAATATTGTTGTGCCCCTATTGTCCCCATATTGTTATTATTGTGCCCCATAGAATCCCTCTATTGTTATTTTTGTGGCTTTATATTATTATTGTTAGGGCGGCTGGTTTATATTGTGACTCCTTAGAATCCTATATATAGAAAGGAGGCTTTGTCATTTGAATCATCCAAGAATTGTTCATTTATGTAATGTAAAGGAGGTTGCCCCCTCGAAGAGGATGAATTCTAAGGCGTTGATCTATCTTTTCTATCTTTTCTTGAGTTGGTTTCACAACACTTTGGCGTGGAGAAAATTGTATTTCTACTACAAAAGTACTTTTATTGGCCAAAACTCCGAATGGATGTTGGGAAATATATTAGATCTTGAACTGCTTGTGCCATCACCAATCTAACCATCAACAAGCAATTCCTATAAACTCCTCTACCTACTCGCAATCGGCTTTAGGAATCCATCTCCATGGATTATATGTCTGGCCTCCCTTCTACCAAACATGTAATGACTGTGTATTTGTGGTTGTCGACAAATTTTCTAAGATGACTATATTGGCGGCCTGCAAGAAGAGTGTCACAGTAGAGGACGCTACCAAAATATTCTTTGAATGAGTGTGGGTAAATTTTGGGATATTGTAGACCATTATATAAGATCAGGATAGCAGGTTCTTGAGCACATTCTACTTGAGCCTCTGGGCACTATTGGACACCAAGCTCACCAAGTCAATTGCATTTCATCCCCTGATGGCCAGACATAGGTCGTCAATAGGATGATAGTGCAAATAATCCACATGTATAACTCCAAGCATCCACGAACCTTGGATGAGAGTCTTCCCTATGTGCACCACAATTATAATGGAGCTATCCATAGCTCGACTGGTCACCTTCCCTTTCAGGTGGGTCTAGGATTTCAACCATTTTTTCCAATTGAAGTTGCCATGCATCATGCAACTACAGAGACATAATCTGCAAATGTATTGTCTAAGGCTAATAAAGAAACTAGATTTATTGAACACATCCAACAAATCTTCCAGCAGGATCGTGACATCTTGGAGAAGTCAAATGAAAAGTACAAGTAGTGACATGATCAAAATCAGGTGCTAGAGAAGTTTCAGGTGGGAGGCAAAGTTTGGTTGCATTTGTAGAAAGAAGACCTTACCAGAGCCCATCAGAAGCTCATACAACTCTGGTATGGGCCTTACACCATTACCAAGGTTGTGGGAGACAATACTTTTGAGCTCAACATTCCCCCTTTCCTTGGCCTGCACCTATTGTTCAATGTGGACCGCCTTCGACCATACTTTCCACCATTACTGGATGCATTAGGAAATGCAAAACAACTCACACCAACAGAGTTAAACCTCGACTACATGGAACATGCCACAACTGATCAGAACATGGAAGCACAGATCAAGAACACTCACCAAAAGAAGATCCAACTATATCAGGTTGTCAAAGTTGGCCATCTCCTGCACCAAGGCAAGTGGCTCACTAGGGACCAAGTTCAAAAAAAGTTTCCCCATCTCATGGAGGCACTCAAAGAAATGATAACCATTGATTCCTAAGGGGGGAGGACTGATCCAGGTGGACATTGGTGGCCACTTGCCTATTCCACTTGGACCCCCACCACTGTTTCTTTCAGTTTTTTTATTTTCTTAATTGTAGCACAATTCACTATGTTTGGTAGATTTTTGGGTCCTAAATTTTTGAAAATAACAACAAGAAACATTAAAAATAGCATCTAGAAATTCCAATTTAATTTTTCCTTGAATTAAATTGTAATTCTTTTCTCATAATAACTTGTAATAATTAACTAAGTTAAGTTGACGTAGTTAACTTAGGAATTTCAAGTTGGAAGTCCATATGAAGTCATGTAAGTGAGATCCCTAAGTTTTAGGGGTCCAAATTGAGTTTATTTGAGTTGTAATTAGACAACTCAATTTGACTGAGTTATAGACAGTTAAACTAGTTTTAACTGTTTGTGGAACTAGTAAAGGTCTAGTAGTGAGTTGGTACACTGGTGCAACCTCAGTTCTACTCTAGCTAACCAAAGATGCACTCAAGTGGAACTCATGTATGTCAATTCAAAGGAAGACCCAATTGAGACTAGAGTGCAAGGACATTGTACTATGAATTGTATAATTTTCTGAGTTGTTTGTACAGATAGTGCATGCAATTAGTTGAGGACCTATGTTTGGATTGCACAGTTATAGAGTGAGAATTTCCCTTTAAATATAGGCTAATTCTCTCAGGAATTGTGAAAGGAATTAGAAGCTCGGGGGATTGTAAATTTGGCTAAGTATTGGCCAAAGGAAGTCATTCAGGCAATGGATATAAAATACTTGTGCAGGTTGAGCTCAAGGTTGAGAAAAGCACATTGTATTCATCCAAATTATTTTACCAAGAGTGCAAGGAAATAGGGGTTTGGAGAGTAGAAAAATAGGCTAAGGTTTGGCTTGAGCTAGCTTGTGAGTAGAGAGTTGATTATACTTGTGCAAGAATTGTTCTAGTGCAAAAAAGCTTTATATTTTCACTTAGGTTTCTTATTAATGCAATATAGATAATACAGGTTTTAAGCAGTGGCTATCCCTAGATAAATATTGTTTTATGTGCCATTGATGTTCTTCCTCTTGTTGATTATTGTTTTCATCGATCTATTGGTTTCCATTGTTGAGAGTAGAGTAGATTCTTGTCTTGTGTTTTAGGAAATTACATGAGTTGTGAATCTACAGGTAAATCTACATGAACTTCTGGAGTAGTTTTGAGGCCCTGAACAACATTTTTTGGGAAAAACAAGAAAATATGAGATTTTTCTAACGATGTATTGTACACATCAAATAAAGATCATATGCCAAATTTACAACCTCGGGAAGTTGATGTACCAATTTACCCAAACCGGGCTCACAATTTTGGTGCTTCATCTCCTAAGGTTAGGTTTTTAGATGTTTAGGGTTTTCCATTGTTTCTAAATAATAAATAGACATTCAACCCTCATTGTTACATAGTTCAGAGGAATGTAGTCGTCACATCTCTTCTCCGAGATAAGCTACTATCACCCGAACTAGTTTATTTCAATTCTATATGTAAGCATATTTTAGTTCTTTGATATTAATGAAATGAAGCTTTATTCCTATTTCATTTCTATGTTTATGTTTATATCTATATTTTGTTGCATTCCTGCATAAGTTCGGATCAACATGATTGTCATGACCATTTTAGATCTTATCATTCTTCATGTGGACCTTCGTGTGAGAAGGTAAGTAGATAATGCATGCCATAGAATAAGTCATTCATCTTCTTTTCCTGGGCCAATTCAAGGGCATATGACAAGATGTGGAAAAATGGAATGTGCATGAGTTCCTTGTTGTAAGGGCATCCAAGTAGTGAAGAATACATGTCTTACATGCAAGAGGGGCCCCACATGTTGCAAGATTCATGTCTGGGTAGTAAATACTTAAAAAACATGCAAACATATATTTAATTTAGTTCTCAAAGTTGGTTCAAGAACATGATGGTAGGCTTTGTCAAGGTGGTAAATACTTAAAATGAATGCAAGTGTATATTTAATTTTTTTCTCGAAGCTGGTTCAAGGAACATGATGATGGACATTACTAGGGAGGTAACTACTTAAAAAATAATGCAAGTGCTCATTTAAATTAGTTCTAAAAGATATTCAAGAAACACGATGATGGTTATTGCTAGTAATACCTGTTTTGATGCAGGATTATAAAAAAGAGAAACTAATCAGGAATCTGGAAATTGAGTTCCAATGAATTGAAATCCAAATGGACCTGGAGGCATTACTTCTTCAATGCTACATCAAATACCGAATATGCCTTGGGGATCACATCACATTCATTTCAGACAAGCATCTCAGAGATGTGGTCGTTCTTCTCAAGGACATGGATTATCATCATTTGTTTCAAGCCTTAGGCTAATAAAGAGACCTGGGTGGTCAAATATAACTCCACACTTGAAAGGTGCCCACATTTCCTCTATTCCTTAAGATGCATTGGTTGTGCATGTAGCAAGAACACACTTCAAAGGTTCCCACATTTCCTTTGTGGCTTGGGATGCTATATTGGTTGTGCATGTATCAAGGGCACAACCTCTATAGGATTCATTTTGATTATTGTTCAACATCCTTTCACGAAACCTTTTTCGTGACCCTTATCTAACCTTTAATAGCCAAAAATTAACATTTGTTTCCCGTGATAGCTATATTTGACTTGTGCCTCCTTCCCCAAATATTCAATTTCTTGTTTCATTGAATTTTACTCTCTACCTAAAATATTATCTTTCATTATGGTTGTGTCTGGGTGCTTTGTAAGTATATTGAATTCCTAAATTTCACCTTTGCGCTGCTGAAATTTTGCACATTAGTTTAGTTTCTGAAGTTGTATTTTGGTATTACAAATTTTAGGCCTTCGTACAATGCACTGTTATAGTTGGTAAATCGATGTTATAAAATTGATCTATTATTTGATGATATTGAACAGTGAACAAAATAATTTTATGAATGCAACTATGAAAGGGGCATCAAGATATAAACATATGCTAGTTTTTAATATACGTTGTTTAAAAATTATTTCCAATTCCAAAAATAGTACAATCATTGAATAAAAAATATATGTATCTCTTTTCTGGAGTTAGTTTTGTGGGCAAAAAAATGGAGCACGTACTCCATAGATTGCAAACAATTTTAGGGGAGCATTTGCCAAACCTACTCCTTTCTCTCATGTAGTTACATATGATTGTTGTAGGACTCATCAAAGTTGTTTAAAAGGACCATAATAGTGCAAAGTTCAACAAGGTAGTTGCAAAGTTGTTAATGTCCAAGCAAAGTAATAGGGAATGGAGAAATGCATTCTTTATTTTATGTGTTGGCATGCTTCTCCATGTTTTCTATGGTATATTAATAGAATTGATTTTTCAATATACTTGCATAGATATGTTTGAGATTGACATTTATTTTCACAATCAATATTTTCTTTCGAAGTTTTTAGTAAAGGTACAACTGAATGGATAGTTGACTTCTATGATTCAAATTTAGCAGAACCATGGATAATATTGCCCCTTCCCCTATGCTTCCTTCTATCATTCCATGTTGCAAGCACGAGGGATATGACTATCAAAGTGTACAACAATAAAAATAACAAACATAGAAGAAGTTTAAGTTCACAAAGAAAACACATAAAAATAAATTATTTGGAACAACATGGTCTTTATTATTCAATAGGGATGAAGCCAAACACATTAGATTTACACACAGAAGGTCATAAGTTGCAAATCATCATCTCTTCATTCCCTTATACAACTATCAAGCCAAAATTTCTTATCCATTCTGAGAATTACAATTTATACAAAGCTTTTGGAATTTGAACCACAACACTTTCTCCAACCTTTGAGCTATCAAACTACCAAAATTTGAATTCATTTCAACTACTAGGGTTTAGATTTCTAATAGATGAATCATATGAGGATTTGATGACTAGAAGTCTCTGTAAGTATGAATTCAAATTTGTGGGCTTTTAATTTTGATGTGGTTGAATGCTAAAATTCAAATTGAAATTTGCTTTGAGAGCATCATGGATGACACAAAGGAAATCATACCCAAAAGGTTTGAGACAGGCCATAGGCCCTTCATTTTATCTTTCCCTAATATTTCTCAACTTAGCTAGCTTCCTTTTTCTACAAAATCTTGAATTAAAGATTATTGAATGCTCTAATATTTCTCAACTTAGCGAGCCTCCTTTTTCTTCAAAATGTTAAATCAACGATTATTGAATTAGTCAGGAACAAAAACAATCTCCAAAACAATGAAACCATGGGTATATGATCTCCATCAATAAGATTTATCTCTCCAAAACTCTTTGTATTCTAAATAAATAGTAATTAGAATTTGCTTCAATATCAACAAACCCTTTGCCAATTCTTGCTCCTCTCTGTATTTTAAATAAATAAGAATTAGAATTTAATTCAACATCAACACATCCTTTTCCAATTCTTGCTCTTTCTAGAGACTATTCCCAATTCCTACTCTTTCTGGAGATTGTTCCTTTGGTACTCCTCTAAATGGTTCACAAATTTTCTCACGCCGAGGGGGTCATTTGTCTCCAATGTGAAATTCATCAATCTTATTATTTAGCTCAATCAAACTGCATCCCACTATCTTTTTCTAATCAACATTTTCAACTTTGATGCATCATCCAATGTGTCAGTTGAAGCATAGATATTTGAAAGCAACACATAACAACCATCATTTTTTGGGTCTATGCCTAATAGGTGGTTCACTTCATACTTTCCCAACTCAATGTTTCCATGTCTTTTGCAAGCACTAAATAATTACCCCCAAATAGAATCATGCTTGAAAGACATATTTTTAACCATGGTCTAGGAGATGTTCACTCGCTGCTTACAAATTTTCAACTAACCAATTCATGAAACTCTTTTGGTTTTATACTCTAGTTCATGAGACATGCATCTTTTTGTAGTGCACAGGGTGGAGGAGCTACTTCTAGCCTCACTAGATATTATATAGTCCATAGATTATCATGGAAACACAACACTACAAGTGGCAGCTTACAATAGTAACTTTGTCATCATTAAGAAATTTTTATTACCTTTTCCACCAATTCACTTCTACATGATGGAAACATTCTCTTACACATGGTTGTAACTAGCTAGATTTATAGCTTGTGGCTTTAGCTTACTTGATAAGCAACTAGATCTTATGAGACATTTAGTCTCAAAATATAAAACAAGGAAGACTTATAACACATGAAATATTTTGGAATTACTCTGGTCAGTGTCCCAGTTAGATATCAATATATATGACGAAAATAAAATGATACACTTATATAACGATTTCATTCATGGCAAGGACTACTGTTGCTCGCAGTTCTTGTTTGGGTGAATATATCTTCATCCATTAATTTTAATATACTTGTAATTTATTAAGTTGGGTTAGTTTTTCTTCGATACCATATTTTAGCAGGGTTTTTTAAAGAAGTTAAATTTTAAAATGGATTAATTCC